>JBDJHY010211176.1:0-20987 GCA_039654485.1 Withania somnifera | reverse complement strand
GTCGACTAGTTTCTCGGATTGGTCGACTACTTTGTTCAATTGGTCGACTACTTTTGGATTTCCAGTATCCTACTGGAGCTTCAGATTAGTCGACTAGTTTACCCAATTAGTCGACTAGTTCCCTTCTTGTTCTTCACAATTTCTTCTTTTGTTTACTCGGAAAGGTCCAAGATGAATCCTTGACTTCCCGGAATGTTATGCTTGCTTGTGAAGTGTCTCATGGACATTTTCTATGATGTGTAGGAGATCCATTAACATCGAATCTTTGACTTAATGGTTTGGTCATCAATCAAAACACGAAGGGACGATTCTCGTGAACCAACCTTGGTCCAATATTAAAATGCCAGAAGCATATCGTTCAAAGTTTCGATGTATGATCTTAATCAGATTACAAATATCACTATATGGTCTAAAACAATCAAGTCGTATGTGGTATAATCGCCTCAGTGAGTACTTAATAAATGGAGGTTATATAAATAATGTCATTTGTCCTTGTATATTTATTAAGAAAGTGATGTCAGGCTTTGTTATACTAGCCTTTTACATCGATGACATAAATCTCATTGGAACTTCAAAAGAGGTCCAATAGGCGATTGAATATTTAAATAAAGAGTTTGAGATGAAGGATATTGGAAAGATGAAACTTTGTCTTGGTCTGCAAATTAAACATTTAGCAAATGGTATTTTCATCCATCAATCTGCCTACACTGAGAAAATCCTGAAAATTTTACATGGACAAAGCACATTTTTTAAGTACTCCATGATTGTTTGATCACTTGACATGAATAAAGACCCGTTCTGACCTCGAGAAAAAAACAAGGAACCCCTTGGTCCTGAAGTACCATATCTTAGTGCAATTGGTGTACTTATGTATCTTGCTAATGCAATAGGACTTGATATAGCATTTTCTGTTAATTTGCAAACAATGTGTAGTTCTTCCCCTACGTGAAGACATTGGAACAGAGTCAAACATATACTACGGTACCTTAAGGGGCCTATTGATATGGGTCTATTTTACGCTAACAAATATTGTGCAGATTTTGTTGGTCATGCAAATGCATATTATCTATCGGGACCACATAAAGCTCAATCTTAGACAGGCTATGTATTCACATTTGGAGGGACTTCCATATCATAGCAATCTACGAAGTAGTCTGTCGTTGCTACTTATTCAAATCATGTTGAGATAATTGCTATTCATGAAACAAGTAGAGAATGTGTGTGGTTGAGATCGATGATACATTCCATTAAGGAAAGATGCGGCCTGAAGAATGATATCAAAGTACCCACAGTCCTATATGAAGATAATGTTGCATGCATAGCCCAATTGAAAGGAGGCTTCATCAAAGGAGACAGAACGAAGCATATATCACCAAAGTTGTTCTTTACACATGATCTTCAGAAAAATGGTGATATTGATGTGCAACAAGTCCGTTCAAGCGATAATTCAGTAGATCTATTCACTAAGTCTCTACCAACGTCAACTCTTGAGAAGATAATGCATACGATTGAGATGTGAAGACTTAATCGCTTGAAACATGGTCTTAATCAGGGGAGTAAATATACGCTTTGTACTCTTTTTCACTTAGCCATGATTTTTATCCTATTGGGTTTTTCCTAGTAAGGTCTTTAATGAGACAATAAGCAATGCGTATTATAAATAATCATGTATGGTTTCCTTACATTTGAGTATCCAAGGGAGAGTGTTGTAAGCATTTTATATAAATCATGTGGCATTGTTGTAAGCATATTATATAGCCATGTGGTTAAACATTAGACTTAGTGACTAAGTCTTATGTTTAGCCATATGTCTATCAACTAAACCACCATGATTGATGACTAATGACTTGTAATGTTATATGTCAACCAACATGGTGGTTATAAAGGTAAGAAATAGGCTGAAATTTTAGCCTAATTTTCCATTTTTAGAAGTCTTTTCATATTAGCTCATTTTCATAAATAGAAACTTTCCAATTTTAAATTTTTTTCTCTTTTAAAATTTATTTAGTTTTATATTGTATTTGCTTTTATAACAAGTATGAAAATTTTCACCAATACTGGTTTTGTTTAATCGTAGACAATTAATAGTAGACTTTTTCTATGGTGCCTTAATTATCACCCATTTATTGGAGGTTACTTATAATTACTTTTTCATAATTAAACAAACTAAATGATGATATTTCACATATTAATAATCCTGAGCTCTGTTTACATGTGAAGTAAAGAAAAACCGTGTCTTGTATTTTGACTTGGATCTTGACATATTCTTTAAAAGAAAAATACCAAATTATTTGATTTGATTAGATAATTATTATTTTTAATTCGATATTTAATATTTATATTAGAATTTGACTAATTTAAATTTACACGGTAAGTCATTTTCTATCAATGCGACTCTTAATTCAGGGTTCGATTTCGAAACCTTTGATTAAGAATGGAGGAGTACTTACCAGTCCATCACAATTTTTAGTAGTGATTATACCATTTAGTATAAAGCATATTCCTTGTGCTTAAATTATTATCATATTTCTTTTTTGCACATTCCTTAAAAAAATTGTAGTACTTGATATAGCTAGTTAACATGTATTCTGTATTTAATATTCACAGCTATACTTTTAAAAAAACTATATTTCATAATTATATGGGAAATGAATAATTAATTTTTATCTTGAACTTTTAAAATAATAAATAATTTGAGATAGTTATTTTAGAAATCAACGATAACTACAACAATAAAAAACTTAGTATATTCTTACAAAGTGAATTGTAAGGAAGGTGGAATTATGTAGTCCATATCACTATCTCAGAAGTGAGGTAGAGACTTTTTCTGATAGACTCCGGGCACAAGAAAAAAATAATAAAAAAAAGATATAAGATAGAATCAACAGATAGTACATTAAAAAAAAACAACAATTACTTTGAGAAATCGCGGAAGATTATTTTGAAATGCAAGGAATCTACAATCATCGCAAAATATATATTTAATGCGACTCTACTAATGTTGAAAACAATCTGTAATTATTAATTTAAGGGCGTCGTCGAAAACTTAGAGTCTTGTTAGAGTATATCATAGAGAATTTCAAGTGAAAGAACAGATGAAAAGCATGCTCAAACAATCACAAAATGACACAATAGTATGCAAAGAAACATTTTTTTTTCTTTCAATATCTGATATTTATATTGAAATTCTTCGACTAATTCAGATTCGTATGACACAATCTATGATGATATAAAAAAAAATGTATTGTATGTAATTTATTATTTTACACAAATATTTAAAATTTTCATCTTACCATAAATAAGTTGATCAAGATAACATAAATCTGACTTTGTGAGTAGAATTTTGTAGTCTAAGACTCAAAATAGACAAAATTTATTGCACGAAACTAGAAGTTGCTACATGAAATCCTTCAAGTATATTGTTATCATACAAGTGTATTTTAAACTTCAAGTATGAAAATATAAAAAATAATCCGTATCCTGAAGTTTCAAATTCTACAAATGAAACTCGTGAATATTTCACAAATAGAATTTATAACTTCATGATGTTGATAATTTTTAATACTAAGTCCAAAAAAAGACTAGTAAATGTTACTTCTAAAATAAATAAATAAATAAAACTCTTTTCTAGCTTCTTTACAAAATTTTGAAAAAAAGAAAAAGAAAAAACGTTTCCTTCAATTCAAGCAGAGAAACAGGTGAATGGAAATGGGCCTTGTGGTGTTTTAGTGCTAGCCCATCTAGAGCTCCATATTTGGGCTTTTCTGTGAAGCCCATGTTACATTGGCCGATCTCATACATGCTTTTAAAGATTGTTGTATCATGAGAAAAAAATCGTGTATCAAGTGAATTCGGAGTCTAATTTCCTAAGTTTACGGAGATATTCTTGGTAGAAAGCACTTTTAATTTAAACAAGTCTTATGGTATTTGAGTTTTTTTTTATTCGGAAGCTTGAACACCGAATGCATGCAGATAAAAAAAAGAATAAATTATATGGGATAAAAAATTTAAGACCATAATTATAATCGATAACAACAATTTTAAAAAATAACTATTCACAATAACTGTAGCAATAATTTTGATGGATCCAACTGTTTTTCTATAATATATTTGTCTCTCTCTCATTTCTATCCCTCCCTATTTTTTTATTTCAGTCAACTCTAGCATTGGAGCTCCGGCGACGAACCAGTTATCATATCGTCCTCCTCCACCCTCTTCTTCATCCTCCAAAACTCATTAACAATCCAAATCGCCTATCGTCCACCACCCAAATAAACCACCATTCAACAACCTCTGGAACAACACCCACCAAAGCAACCACCCTACCACCAGCGTCCCCGTCATCTCGTCTTTTGCGACAGATCATATCCTACCACACCTACGACAAAATCAACCCATCAGCAATCCCCAAGGTAGGGCAGATATCCCTGGCAAGATCTCATCAAAATTGAATTTGAATGTTGTGCGAATTCCGGCAGCGACAGCGAAAATCAAGTCTTTTATATTATATTTGTATATCAATGATATTAGACCTTCTACTTGTTGATGTGAATTGTATTTGTTAATATAAGTTGAATCATTCAAAATAAATAATATATTTATATACAATTTTTTTTTGATGCACTTACATTTACAAATTATAATTATATTTGTTGAAATAACTTAATTCATATAAATATAAATAATATATTTGTTTCAAGTGAACATCTGTAATTTTTATACAATATATATAAATGCAAGCAAATACAAATGATGCATATATTTATTTATATATGAATACAAATAATAAATTTTAAATATAATTATTATAAAATTATCTGAATATAAATGATACATTAATATCAAATGATGAATTTAAGAAAGTGAGAAAAAATATAAAATATAAAATGTAAAAAAATAAAATAGTGAGATCAGAGAAAAAGGAGGGCAGAAATTGAGGAGAGAGAACAAGATATCGAAAAAAGTTATTATAAGTTGTAATTAGCAAAATGTTACTAGAGAGGATTAAGTTTTGCCCTCTTGTTTAATTTGCTTTTTCTAAAATTTCTCATAAAAATAAGGAACTTTTACAAATGCAAAATTAGGGTCTTAATTGCCCTCTTTAGGAGAAGATTTGAATTTTTAAAGGAAAATTTTTTATAAAATAGCAAATACAAGTATTAAATTATAAAAAAATTAACACATATCTTATAAAATTATAAAAATAACAAAAAAGTTTAGTATTTGTTCGGCTATAATTTAAGTTATATATAGTGTTTGGTCTTTCGATATAACTTAAGTTGTATATGTATTATTTGACCTTCGTTATATATACAATTCTATGTATTTTTGTAACTGACATTCTAAAACTGTACAATTTATATACAACTTTTAGTTGTATATGAAAAGCTGATATACAACTAAAAAATTGTAATCGAGCATAATTTGATTAGTTTTCATAATTTTTAAAATTTAACTCTTTATTTATAATAAAGTTTTAAATATTTATTATCTCTGAATTTTTTCCTTTTCAAAAACTATTAATAATTTCTTAACAAAATATATACAAACAGAGTAAACATATTCAGGAATAAATGACATACACAAAAATATACAATTATGTTGATGCATCTATCCATTGAAAGACATCTTTGTATGTCTACCTTTTTGAACTCCTCATAAAAATTTTGATTCCATAATTAATTATATATATTTATATGTCGTTTGTTTATCCAGTGATACATTAATCATATAAATAACATACAATTATTTTGTTTTGTAATATCTATTTACTAAACTTGTAATTTTTCTCAATTTTTACTGGGGAATTTTCTTTTCCTTTCCCAAGTTTGTTTCTGTCATTTCCTTCACTTTCGGCAATAAAGTGGAAATAACACGTAAGGTAGACGTTGCATATATTGATAATATACGTTGCATATAAACATCAATTTCGTATATATATATATATATATATATATATATTCTCTCTTTTTTTAAATATGTTTGATAACTATTCCTTTTCAGTTTAGTTTAAATTACGTATGTTTGATAATGTAAATATTTCTTATACAATCATAGTATTTTTAAGGAGATATAACCGTAAATCAGAGATGGAGTCAGAGATCAGGGTTTGGTTCTTTTGACTTTAATTTAAACTTTATATTTATTTTAACTTAAAATCATGTAATTTAAAAAGATCGGAATTTTAAATCACAAATTTAAATTGTGACTCCATTTTTATAGTAAATATCTTTTAAATGACTTGCAGCATAAAGAAAATAATTTACACTAATATACTTCAGACATTTGAAAAGGAATTGCACGGATGTGCCACTGAAGAGATGAGAGAGGCTAATTATGGTGGGTCAGAGGAGAGATAAAATAGATCAAAGAAGTATTAAGGAGAGATGATTAGATAAAAAATGACATATTTGCTACTTATAAAGAACACGAGCGTAGATGGGAAGGCATGTAGGTCAACAATCAGGTTAGTAGGTAGTCATGAGTCGTCTAGTTTCCCTTATTAATATCACTATTGTTTTCTTCTACTTTCGTATTTTTGACTTTATTATTATATGTTTTTTTTTTATTTTGATTTTTGTATTATATCTATGATTACTGGTATTCTTTTCTTTCTTATTTCCAACATGGCTTTTTATTCTCTACCATTTGATATATTTTAATTGAGCTAAGAGTCTAATAGAAGTAACCTCTCTGCCTTTATAAAATAGAGATAAAGTCGCATACACAATCCTCTCTAAACATCATTTATGAAGTTCCACTCCAAATGCTTCTTGTTGTTGTACATTTATATGTATAAATATAAGCTTTTTTGTGTGTGATATGATATATATGTGTGTTGGTGGGGCCAAACAGGATAAGAAAACCTCCTTGCTTTTGAAAGTAGTGCCGGTCTAAAATAGAAATAAAATTTACATATATATATTTAACTTTCTTCGAATTTTATTTTGTATGAATATACTAAATATATCGTTATTTTTGTTATTATTATTTTTTTATTATATTTTATTTTCCTGGGAGCTTGGGGTGGGGGGGGGCGGAGGGTGGCTGGTGTTTGTTTTTTAAATAGGTAACTATCTACTTTCTGCTGTTTTTGGATATAGTCTTGTAAAAAGTTATTGTTGCCAACTACCTTTGGATCAAAAACTTCAACGGTCAGTCTCGTCAACATACTAATAATTATGAAGATAAACAAATAAAAGAAAAAGAAAGTGCGTATTATCGTAATAAATCATAATACTTGAACTTATTTTCTTTAGTAAACTCAAAATGCATTGATTAATTGGTTGATTTATGTACCGTACCCTATAGACTTGATCTTTCTTCCTTTGGTATCATCATGGTGGGATTTGAATGATTAAATTTTTTTGTGTGAAACAAATGATTTTTTTTAATACACCAAATGGTGATAATTATACTTGCAAAAATAATAACTATACATGCATAATTATCAAAGTGAACAATTCTTTCTCTTTAATAAGAAACATAAACTTAGGACATTAATCAGAATTATTTTCAAATTTGGCTTTAATTTGTTTTTTTTAGTATAAAAAGAAATAATAAAAATTAGGAAAGACGAAAAATGTTAATTAATATTATTTCGTCTGTCACTACCCAAAAAATGGGTTCTATTGTTTTTTCTACAATTGATCACGTGAAGTGATTATTCACTAAGTTATAAAGATTATGTTCTTAATTACTAAATCTACCTTTAATTATATTATTCTAATTCAACTTTTGAACGCTATAATCTTGCATTTCTTTATTTATTTTCTCTTTATTCCATTTGAGTAGCTTATGGTTTAAGCTCTAATCCAAAGGCTGCTCCCCTTATTATTCCCTTTTTAGTGGTCACTAAAATAAATATGATTTCATTTAAGTTAGTTAAACACAATGCGCTCTATAAAAAAAAAAAAAAATCACACAATCGAATCAGCTTATAATCTAGAATAAATATGTAAGCGATAATGATTATTATAACATGTTAAATTACGCTGTAATAGTGTAGTATTGTTATAATGTACTTATTCCGCCACGAAATAAATATCACTTTTAAAGAGTTAATTTGATATATTTTTATATTAAACTAGTTAGATTAGATAAACTCAGTATTTAATAATAAAAATTTTAATTATCTAAAAATTATATAATAAATATTATAAATTAGAATTCTTCTAATGCATGTCAATAGGATTAAAAATATTTTTTATAATATAAAAATTCATGTGAATGTTGAAAAATGAAAAATGACATATAATTTTGTGATAGGGAGTTTATAATAATTTAAAATTCAATATTAATTTATCTTTTTTATTAATAAAAAGTAATCAACTTTATGTGACTAGTTTTTTTAGGTGAACACGTAAGGTTAAAGTGTACTCCAAAATGATTAAATCTTTGGCATTAAATAAGGCAATCAATTTGCATGGTACTTATAAAATGTATCTTAACTCAATTTAATTATTTAAACAAGTGGCTGATAGTGATTTTCATGTGCGCTTTGGGACCATATAAATGAAACTAAATCATATTAATTTGGTACTTTTTTTCATCTTAAAAAAAAAATCAAGCAAATGACATTTCTTTTATGTTATCGCTGATTCAAACTGCGATTTTTTTTTTTTTTTTACAGAAATATAAAGTAAAATTGCTATCGTTTTATTGAATTGTTAGCTCACTTTCGAGTCAGGAACTCGCTTTCAGTAGCCAATTCAATGGCATATTCTCTTGTGATATTTCTAGTTAGCTTATTATTAGGCAAGGGATATTTTATTATATTATAGAACATATATATAGCCCAGTGTATATTATTAGCTTTGATTGTATTAATTTTCCTAGCTATCACTCTATTACTCGTCAATTTCCTTGTACTAATCCCCCTCCCTCTCTCTCTTTCCCTTTCCATGTATCAAATATTTTGAGCAAATAAAAGTATAAAAACATATATTTTGTATCTATAATATAAAAGATATACGTGAAAAATTTTATACTATACATAATATTAAAAAAAATTCATCGACATGCCTCCCCAAGGCGAAATTATATTGAATAAAATAAAAAAAATATATTCATCCCTCACAAGTACGAGGAATAAAGAACAATGTACAATACCCATGATTACGCAATTAGTCTGTATTTTTTTGTTTTTTTCAAGGTTAGAATAAAAATAATGAGTTTACAATTGAACTTTTGATTTTCGTTAGACAATAAAAATGAATTTTCTTAAAATGAAAATTAAGAAATTACGAAATAAAAATAAGAGATTATATTGTACATTTTATATTTGAATATCAATATTACCTCGTCAATGTCTTTGATTAACATATTACTTAATTACTAAGCTATACTTTATTAATTCGAAATTACAATAAAGAGTTGAAACTTACTACCAACGGACAAGAAAAAGAAAAAAGAATAGAAAATACTTGAAGAATTATGAATCACAAATACATATTAATATTTATATCAAATTAATAAATATAGAATATAAGTATTTGTCATTTAACACTTGTTTAAATAATTTATTTTTTTACTTTAAAATTTATAACATGAATTACTACTGCAGTGTAGAATATGTTAAAAATTAAACGAAGAGAATAGAAAGAAACAAATTACACGTTATATTATTATTATTAATATCTCAAAAAGGTATTTACCTGATTAATCCAAATTGTATATCGATTATTTCAACTATGGTACTTATTTCTTAACATAATTATTTAAATAATCACTCTGATCTTATAAGCTATCTAATGTTGCATATTATATACGAGGATAAGTAATTGATTTTTTTAGTTATTACTTTTATATTTAATGTAAATCAAATAGTGAATAGGGACAAAGAACAGCACGTTGAGTGTAAAGCTTAGCTAAGATGACAATCACAATACACATGGTGTAATTTTTGTTCATATCAATAAAAACAGATCTTTTTTCTCCCTTTATTAATTTCATTTTCAAGAAAAATAGGGGACAAAAAATTTATCAATGCCAAAGCTGTGTTAGTCACATAATAAAAGTGTCAACATGTTTATGTCAGCTTATTCCTGACTAAAGATTTGTAGTAATCCAAAAGTTCAAGAAAAAAAGTTTAATTAGTTGTACGTTTAGTGGTGTAAAATATTTTTAAATATAGCTAGGTTATTTCTTAGGTGAGTTTAGATCATTTTTTTAAATTTAAATAAACAATTGATAATTTAATAAAATGATGATTAGTTTATTACTACGAGTTAAACCTTTTTAAAAGATCAAAATCTTAAATTTATGATTTTTTTTTTTTAAAAAAGAAGTTACTTATTGATTTTTAAATATATAAGTATATGTATATATTAAAAGAGAATTATATAGTGAGATTAGAAGATGTGTCTAATTCCTCCATCGTATCTATGGATTTTTTGGAAAAAAGATATTGTTTAATATGTGAGATAAAGTATTTTATTAAATTATCTTATCCCATATTTTACATATAATAAATTATTTTAAAATTAATTAATACGTATAATTAAATACAAAATAAAATAATTTTATTTATTATTTTTGAACCATTATTCGTATATCATTAATCAAACAGTCCCTAAACTTGTTTGTTCATCTCTGGAGCTCTAAACTTATAAATATATCTATGGAGCAATAGATATAATGAATCTTTATCTATTAACTAAATCTGTTGGATTTTGTTAAATCCACCGTAACTAAAACTTTAAATACATCTATGTTTAAAATTTATTAATGAAAGAAATTTAAAATACATTATTAATATATATAGCTTAAATAAAATAAAATAAAAGAAACTTAGGGCAAAAGCCACCAATTCACAAACGTAACTTCCATCCTTCCAACAAAAGCAATTAACCAACCACATCTAACTTTATCCACCTCCAACCTCCAATAAAACCACCATTTTTATGAGGCGATCTGTAAATTCAATTGAATTATAATAAAATTATATTTATTTTGGACTTATTAATTCGTATTTATAAAAAATTATAATTGAAAAAAAAAATAAAGAGAAAGATAGGAACTTTGTGAAAACAATTTATTTAGTATAATTTATGAAATAAAATGTAAAAAAGATTATACACATAAAAAGAAAAAGAAAAATGAAGGTTGGCGGGTACAGAAACTGTATCATTAAAGATAAAACGAAAGATATATATAAAAAAAAAAAAAAAGTAAATACTGGATGCTTCATTGATGTATACCCCCATAATTCGATCCAATTTTTTGAATCCTTTAAACCATAAAAATTATATATCTAGCTAAAAATTCAACTATTATTTCACATACTAAAGGAAAAGGAAAAATAAATACATGTACTCACTCCGTTGACTTCCTTTCTGACAACTAACTAGCTAGCTTAAAATAACAAAGATTTCTTTATCTTGTCTCCACCATTACCAAGCACTTATATCAATCGCGATACACAGTGAATTTCGAATACTGGATGATCGTTTCCAAGATCATGGATTTTGTTTTTCTTTACATGACACATCTTCTCTTTATGTTCCTGTTACATCCATCTTCAACAATTTTGAAAAAGGATTCAACTTCTTCTTCTGCAACAATCTCAAGAAACTGCAACTTCCTCTTACAAGCTGATGAAATCACCCTTTTAGGTTTCTTGGGAGCTGCTGGACATATGAGACTTTTGGGTATACAAAAAGAAGGTGATTTTGGTGTTTTACATTCATTTTGAGGAGAATTAGCGATGTTTGGTGATTGGTTTTCCAACAAATCTTTTGGGAATTTTAGATCTGTGGACATGGTTTTTCTAGGTTAAAATTTCACTTGAATTTTCTGGGAATTAAGAGAGAGAAGGGAGAAAGAAATGTGAAAGGTTGAGGACAAGAAATGGGAGGGATTTCTTTTTATATTTTTAGTTTTGAGGTCTATATATATGTGTATGTGTGTGTGTGATGAGTGGGAAGAAAATTAGAGGGATAATTTATATGTGAAGATTATTTATTAGGGATAAGATGAATAAAAATACGCATAAAGTATCAGATTTTCTATTTGTACTGTTATGTGAATCTGATTTATTGATTTTTTATTTTAAAATTAGTAGTAATTTATCTCCTAATAAGATTTTTTATCCTTTTCCGAAGGTTAAATTTTCTACCCACCTAGCCATGACAATTTGTCTCTTACTTGCGTATATGTATTAAGTGTATAATTAGTGTTTATACAGAATACTGACAAGTAAGGAATAAAATTAGGTATTTTTATTACAGATTTGTTGGATTATTGCGCAGCGTAGATATTTATTTTATAATTATTTAATATTTATAGTTCATTTATTCACTTACTTCAGATTCACATCACGTAAACATATCAAAATAAAAAACATTTCCAACAAGAATTTTTTCATTTTTAAAACAGGGCTTGAGTACACTATATCTTTATAATTCTATTAAAAGATAATGAATTATATTTGTCCCGCCCCATCAGTTGTTGATAATTCAAAAAGTTATTCGTGTATGACTTAAATTGTATACACTAATAATATAATTAAGTAAATTAAATTAATATTTTATTTTCAATGTTGACATATAAAATTTTATTATAAAAAAATTTGTTATTATGAGATTGACTTAATGTGGTTATATAATAAAAAGAAATGCATTGTAAATACACAGAATTTAGATTCTATCCAAAAGGAAATGAATATTTGGTATTATTTAATTTGTATTGATATATAAAACAGCTGTAGCTACAAATTTTGTTATTTGTCCATTTTATCGGATCGTTATTTCCTTCATTATTATCATAATATTTTAGAAATAAATATCTCAAATCATTTACCATTTTGAAAATTCAAAACAAATTATAAATTATTATTATTATTCTTTTAATTTTATTTTTAATAGTATTTTAATAAATGTATTTTATCTTTAGTAGTAATTATTCGTGAAGACTACAAACATTTTAATTATGAAAAGATGATATATAAATAGAGCTTATTTGAAAACATGTTAAGACATATATAAAGATAAAATAGTTGAAAAACTAATGAATACACTCTCTATAAATGGCGTTTTGAATTTAAGAAATTATTAATTTCTAGAAAGTAAGATATACTTTTACTAGTTTACCATAGTTTACCAATAGCAAGTAACTTGAAAAAAAAATTGCAATTCTTTAGGTAGTTATTTAGTTATGTAAAATTGTCTTCATTGAAATAAAGATAAAACTAAAAAACATTATTTATAAATTTTTTTTATTATATAAAAAAATTATGATGTGTATAATAAATAATTACAACAAATAATTTCAGACGAGGGAATACATACGCTTAGTAGTACAATTACTATATGTCTTCTCTCAATATTTGAAGGCATTCATTATTTGTTATATCATGAATATGGTAATCTCCAACTACTAATTTCTTATTTTGTACTTGAAAGATCTATAATTTAATACATCAATCTTACTAATTAAGTACCTGTTTTGCTTAATGTAGTGCCTTGCATTAATACAACCTAGCTGTGAAGCTCAGAGATAAAGACGAATGAATGCCTTGAGGTAAATATTAACATTGTTGTCAATAACATTAATTACAATAGCATTTGAATGTAGAGTTAACTAGGAAAGCATATTTAGTCAAATTCTTTATGTTTATTTTTTTAAAAAAAATCTATTTCAGAAATTGTCACTTTTCTATTCGCAATTTGCAGATACTTAGAGTGGCTCATAAAAAATTACAATACTTATTTAAATTAAGATTATAAATGGAACTATGAACTGTTATTTATTGTTTCCTATTTCTTTTTTCTACCAACTATTTGTTGCATGAGACACATTTTCTTAATTGATTGATAGATATAAAGAGAGCCACCTGCCTATTTTTATTTTTATTTTATTTTATTTTATTTTTTGACTATTTTCAATCGGACCCCCACTTCTTTTTTCGTCAACCGTTTTTTAGCTATTGAAAACTACACTTAGACTAGTCTTTTTTAGTCTATATTTATTATCATAATCAATATGTGAAAATTAAAGTGTTTAACATACTATAAAGTGAAAAATGATATTTTCCCAAGAACAGTTTCCAATATTGAGCAATAATAATATATAAGAATCTAATAGCTTTTGCTTAAATTTTATTTTTGTGCTAAGAAATTAATTAAGTGTATATAAATATTTTATTATAAATTCAGTTAGTAAACTGAATTATGAATTTAAAAATAAATTTTAAATTCTGTGCTTAAATCTTTCAAATACCAAATACAAGTGCAAGAATAATATTCCAAAAACTAAAAGAAATACTACGTTTCCTCTACATTAAGTTAAACCAACCAACCAACTTTTATATTCAGTAAAGAGATTGGAGAGGGTGCATGTGTTGTGAGATCCAAAAGAGATAAGTGATTGAGAAAAGTAATTAGATGGGACATAACGTATTACTGGCTTATTCATAAAATTATGAAAATTGCAAATTAGAATGGTAGGTCAATAAATAGTTGAGTATTGTCTCATTGTCTATTTTTGTATATCAATATCATTATCATCATCCTTACAGATTCCTCAATTTTTACTACTACTTATTGTTTATTATATTTTAATTATTATTTTATTTTATTATGATAATTATTCATTTTTTCTTAATACTTTTTTGGGTAATATTTTTTTATGCTTTAGATCAAGCTTTTCCTATTATTTGTGATATTTTTATTACTTACATTTTCTTCTTTTAAATCTATTTTAATATGTGTTATTTAAATCCAAGATTATCAAAATAAGTGTCACATTAGTAGAAATTTTTTCGTCTTCAAAATAAATATTACTTTATAAATTTAATATAAAAATTTTCTATTATATACTTATACTCCATTTTGATAATAGTGTTTAATTTAGCTTCATACACACTTTATTGATGCTGCTCCTCCATTTTTTACTTCTTTTTAACTTCACGCAACTTCTTCTTTCTATTTTCACGCAAATATTTGCGAGGTTTACATGGATAGATTCTCTGTGTTTATGAATTATACTATATAATTTTAAAAGAGTTTTTTATTTATTGCTTTCCAATTTTAGTTAGAATGGAGTATATGACAATTCAAATTTTTTGATAGGCATAATATTATATAAATAAATGCTCAAAGTTTTATTTATCTAACAAATAACACTTTCAAATTTGACTATACGTATCTATATGTATACCGGTTTTTATTAATTTTTTGTGTTAGTTGACAACTTTGACTTACAAAATAATTATCTAGATATTTAAAAAGTTATGAAACACATCAATATTGCGTGTTCATGAGATATGGAAAATGAGTTGAAGCGTTTAATTGTTCTTGAAATCAATTTGAGTTTCGAGATATATATTTAGATATGCTTTCTTAAAATTAAAATGCTTACTTGTCAATCAAGATTAAATTTAAATATTTATTTATTTTTATATACTGGCGACTTTTATCGCACAGTCAAATATTGATAAGAGTGGTAAAGTCTTTCTTATGATATGCATGTACTTTATTACCAATAGGGATGCCAAATAGGTGAGTTAAATTAAATTTTAAAGGGTGTACATTAAGTTAATAGCAGGGCTAAAAAAGAAAATATTAGGCCATGAGCCGCTCAATTTGGTTGAACTTTTTAAGAGTTTCTGAACGCTAGTTAAAACAAATATTTTTCAGTTCTAATAGATGAGGTTTAAGTAATCATCTTACTCTATTTGTACGATATCTCTTTTCAACAAGGCAATATAAAAAAATATAATATTTTTATACACCAGAAAATGTCCATATTTACTTTTTTGTACTGAAAATAATTTCAAATTACACCCATTATATTTTCAGATCATTAAATATTCTTGTTAGTAGCGCATCCTTAATTCTGACGAATCTTCAACAAGAAATAGAGAGCTATTCAATTTGGTGAAAATATTAATACAATCAATTTCACATATCAAATATTTCAAAAAAGAGACATAGACTTTTGTTTTTATCTTAAAATTATCCACCGTTACATAGCGTTCAAATTTTATTTTTTATTTTAAGAACTTTAGGGAGTATTTAGAATCTAAATCTAATTATGATTACTGTTTGCACCATTCAACAAATGTGTTAATTTAATGTAGTGAAAATTGTATAACATCAAACTTACAAGTATATACATGGTACAAAACTCAAAGTGGTTATCAAGCAGTAAATCCAAATTAAAGTAAATCTTAAAAAATTAGGTGAGAATTAGGCTAATATTAGACTAAAATCGAAATAGTTTTAAATTGAATAATGTTAAATGGGCTAAAAATCAACCCACCAAAAACTTATCTAATGCTTGACTCATAAAAATTTGGATGAATGGGATGTATTATTAATTTCCCTATTTGATACCCTAATTATCAACAGTATTATTTTCACAACATCGATCGGTCATGTATATGACCTTTTTTTGTTAAATAATACACCTATTATTAGATTCCTTTAGTTATTTCTCTGATAATATATATTTTATTGGGGATTCACGTTATTCAATTTACATCGTGTAAGGTAAGCTCATTAAAGAAAAAAATATTTCTTATTAGGATTTTTTCCATCTAAAAGTTCTAATCCAAAAATTTTAATTAACAACGGGAGAAATCATATTTATTTTATTATTTTTGTCCAAAATATCTCCGGTAGTCAATCTATTTTCATCAGCCAGCCGGTGGGAGCGAGAAGTTTGGGATATGTTTGGTATTTCTTCCATCAATCATCATGATCTACGCTTAACTAGTAGGACCCAGTCAGTGCACTCCTTCCCCATACTACGAGTGAAAGAGAAAAAGTAAAGACTACCATTAAAGCAGCCCAAGCAAGACTTACTATATCCATATGGATTATGTAGTTCCTACGCATCTCCTTACTTTATATCAGTTATTGCTCCGGTTCCGGAAAGTATAGCTCATAGGTTATCTACAATGTCTCTCTATAATATCATTTGAACGCACATAGAGCCTTTTTAACAAAACAAATGCACTATTTGAGGCCTTTTTTTTTTTTTGGTTTTATTTGAGGTTTGATATCCAATTTAACATCTCAATTAACTTAAGTTTGTATTTGTATAAGGTTCATCAAAAAATAAAGCACTCTCTATCAAAAAAATAAATAAAATCATTCTCAAAATTAAATTGACTATCTATCTCACTGCAACCTTGGTATTCATCAACTTGATGTTATATTACAATACATTTGCACAATGGAATTGTCAATTCACCTTTTATTTCATAACATACCTGAAGAAATGCAATATAGAAAAGTAGGGACACTCAAAACATTAGGAATAAGTGCTCTTTCAGCATGCTATTGATGACAAAATTCTTTGTGTCCGTTAGATTACATGCAAAAATATGATATGGCAGATTTCTATTTATTGGCTTTGTTACTATGTTTCTTTTTTTTTCTTTTTACAACATCGTATATGTATGATTTATAGCCTATAGCAAAATCATTTTTTTTTGTTTTGGATATAATTGATGTGGGACTTTTAACTCTTTTCCATAATTATTCAAAATTATATAAAGAGATCAAATTTCTTTCTTATATCTAAAATTTCTTTCTTATGTCTGATGTGAGACTTCAACAGCTCTCTTCGACATCTAGTATGGGATTTCAACACTCCTCTGCATAAGAGGATTTCAAGATTATAAAAACAGATCAAATTCTCCTCTCACATGATTTATGGGAGATTTCAACATTCCTTTGGATATTTACATGTAAATATCTTAAGAACAAACAATATACGATGAAACCTCAAGTCCCAACCTCGATGCATAAATCAAGAATTGAAATCGTCCTGATATAGTAGAACTTGGGCTTAGTATATACAATTCTAAAAGTTAACATTCCTTTGCATATTTAAATGTAATTTAGATTAGTCGGAATTCAAAATGACTATTTGAAAATAGTGGCGGAGTCAGAAAGTTAATGATGAATGTGTAAATTGTATTCTCATTTGTATTAAGGTGTGCAAAATTAAATGTATATTAATAATAGCTAATATTCACCTCTATATACAATATAATTTTTGTATTGAAGAGCATGCATGTAACCACTTTTTTCGATAAGTGATGCCGCCACGTATGAAAAAACAATAGAGAGTCTCTCTCAGACGTGCATAGGATACCCTTTTGATGGAGCCACCAAGACTCGACCTACCAGTAATAAATTTCTCTCTATTTATTTAAAAAATAGAAAATAATAATAAAATTAGGATATACTTGTTTTTGGTAGAGTTTACCAAATAATTATATACGCACTACTCCCTCCTAAATAATGAATCTTTTGCACGTGAAATGTTTTCTCCAAAAGTCTCTCAAACCTAATATTCATTATTCTTTCTCATATATAATTTTATACCTTTATTCTCCTTGTTGGTTTTCACAATTGTTTTTTAAGTTGAGCTAGTAAATGAACGATTTAATTAATTATCTTGATCAAAATTAAACATGTTAAGCAAATCATATATTTGTGGGCATAAAGCTGAGCTGGAATTTAAAGTTTTTAGATTCGAAATTTTAAAGGGTTCTAAATTACTAATAAATACATATTTAATGAATTTCTTAAGTTGAGTTACATAAGTTTGGATCAAAATTATTGAATTAGGTTAAAGTCGTAACCGGTTTTTTAAGCTACGGCCACTACACGGGCAAGTTTTATTATCTTTATAAGATAATAAAAAATTGGTTTTGTCAATTAGAGATATAATTGTCAAAATAATTTATTGGATGTTAGAGTTAATTAAGTACAATGTGAAGGACACGAATACAAAATCAAATTTATTAGTTAAATATAATAAAAGAGTAAAAGAATATTTTTTTAAGTTAAAAGAGTTGTCCTCCTCGAGAATTAAAAATAACTTATAGTATATGGAAATAATTAAAGTTACAGACAACAAACTATTCTGGGTTCCATTTAATTACTCTTGAAAGACAATTTAATGTCAATCTCTTGATTGTTTTTCTTTCTTTTCTTTTATTCATTTATTGTAATTAATTTTGCACCTTAAATGAATTTCATGAAAACTCACAAATTACTCTTGAACGAATGTCCAATGATTGAGGGTATTCACTGCTTTTCTCTTCCTTGGTAACAGTAAATAAAGTTCTAACTTCAAAATGGCAGCGTAGTAATTATTTTGGGTTAAATTTTTCCATTAAAATGGAACTGAAGAAGTTTATAACAAGAAAACAGCAATAGTCTAATATTATCTGGTTTAGGTATAACTTTATTCATTGTTATCGAAGTTTGATTAAGATTAATCCCAAACCTAGGGTGTATTCAATAGGAAGGAAATTATATTTTAGAAATTATTTTTTATTTTTTCATATTTGATTAATTAAAAATTTTGAATTTCTTTTAGGAATTAAAAAAAACTTCTTAAGAATAAAAATATATATATATATATATATATATATATATCAACTGAAAGTAGGTAAAAATAAGTTTCAATATTCGATACGAATGGTATCATCTTCACCCCAACTTCATAGCCTTCATCCCAATCACCTATGCTCCTACTCCACCATACATAGTATTCCACTAGAATATAAATATTTTTAAAATAATATTTTTTATTTATATTATGAATATAAAAAAAATATTTATTATTTTTTAAAAAAGATATTTTCCTTTTCAAACCGAACACCCTTGATTATCCTTCTTTGATTGAAATATGTTGTCTTTCCGTTTTCTTTTTCACATAATCTTGGGAGCCAATCAACACAAGAAACCAGAAAAATAAGTGCACTAGTTCAACACACACCAAAAGAAAAGGTACATTAGGTCAACACAATCTTGAGATATCAATATATATTTGAGGTAGTTTTCATGTCACTAAAGAGAGCAAGTATAAAGGAGAATAGGACCATGTTAATTTTTTCACATTTGTGATTGACTGGTAGTTTGTGATCTTATTTATGCCAAAATACTAGAAATATTTAAAATGTTATCAGTAGTCAATTAGATACAATTTCTCTATATTTATGATAGAGATAAGGTCCAAATATAGTATTCTTATTGTATGAAAAATTTATGCAATTAAATCATTTATCCGATAATTACATGTAACTCATTTAATAAAATGTTGATTGATAATCTTGTAAAAATAGTAACTAACCTACTATATATAAGAAGAAGAAAAAAAGAAGCAATTCATTAAACTTTTGTTATGCGCGAGGTTTGAGTGGGAACTAGATCATCAGAATTTATATTACGTAGTCTTATTCTGAATTTTTGAAAGAGGTTGGCTCCTCGACTCAAACCCGCAACATCCTGATCACATGATAATAACTTTAACTACCAATTACACCAAGGCTTTCTTCAGTAATTAACCTACTATTCTTGAAGTATTGATATACTTTAGGTTGTCTTTGTGTATCGTATCACTAAAGATGCAAAAGTCTTCAACACATTCTTGAAGTATTAATACACTTTAGGTTGTCTTTGTGTATCATGTCACTAAAGATGCAAAAATGTTCAACACATTCTTGAAGTATTAATACACCTTTGGTTGTCTTCGCGTATCATGTCATAAAAGATGCAAAGGAGTTCAAAACATTCTTGAAGTATTAATACACTTTAGGTCGTGTTTGTGTATCATACTGCTAAAGAGAGTGAGGAAAAAAACAGAGAGGAACATTTGACCATACTTTCGACTTTTTTTGTGGCACTTGCCACATGCATCAGATTACTTGCTCTACTCTTTCAAAAGATATTTAGAATTTGTTTGGTGGGAAAGAAAAATACTTTTTATGAAAACACATTGGGTAGGAATTGGGGTGAGTTGATTAAGGGATAGATGTAGGGGAGAGGATGATGCGGATTGTAATATGAGGCACACGAGGTACGAGGGAGAAAGAAATAAAGAGAAAAAGGATATGCGGAAACTTACAATTAACCCGTGGTTTATGAACAACAAGGGACTGGTTACCCTCACCTTTCAATTGAACCTATGAGTTGACGATAAATTCCAACAACAATCTACGGAAACCAAATTGATTCCAC
>JBDJHY010211165.1:0-11404 GCA_039654485.1 Withania somnifera | reverse complement strand
ATTTATTCAAGAATGTTGGTTTTAGTTCTATCTATTGGTTTTATATAAATTATCTACTTGTTGATTAGTATTTGGGTTTGATAGGTTTAAATCATTGTGATCCCATTGTATGCCAACGGGAGTAGCTAACTCTAGGTGTTGTCCATGTATCCTTTCTTAGCTTGAGAAATTAATTTAGGATTGGAAACTTTGATTTAGCATAAAGTAAGTGTTTTCCATATTAATGAATTTGGGCTATATATAGTAAAATCCTAGGGTAGCCGAATTGAGTTGGTTTGTAAGCTCTTTAGCTTGGTTTGAGAAAATAAACAAAGAAAGGTTTGTTGGGGTTTGAGAGAAGATAGCAATGCATATTAATTAGTGTTTGAGAGAAACTAATTGGAACTCAAAGGCTAATCTTTCAACTCATGTATAATAATTGAGTATTTAGTTTATTAAAATGGATCATTGATAGAATTAATTACCTTAGTTGTTTTTTACTATTGATTGGTTTGTGAATTCATTGATCAAACATTTTTTTTATTATATTTTTAGTTCTGTGACACCTTTTAATACTTTTAACCCCAATTCGTGTTACACCATTCGAGTCTTAGTTTTTGTGCTTTAGTTTCCATTTGTACTCGATTACTTCTACATTGTTCCTTATGGATTCGACACCCGACTCATAAGTTGGGTAAATATATTTGAGAACAACCGTGTGTACTTTTAGATTAGTTTCAGATTATAATTGAGCGTTATTAAAAATATGATAAGTGGTGAAATTACATCTTTCCAAGGTCTTGTTAGATCTACTTGGCAGTGTCTAGTTACCATGTGATCTCATTTAATGTTGAGAACTGATGATTTTTAGGTATGGTATGACAAAGAGACACTATGGAAGAAAATAACCAAGAATCTGAAATAAAAAATGGAGCTAAAAGAAACTAAATGGGTAGTATAGTGCCAGGGTCTCGCACCTACGAACCCCTGGAGCACCCTTGCGAGTCTTGCCCCTATGAGTTGATCCTCCCAATGTGATCCTTCCCAAAATGCTCAAATTTCTCTTGTGAACTTATGCTTGCTTCAATGGGGTCGCCCCAGCTGACCTCTAGTCGCCCCTATGGTGTCGTACTTGTGACCTGATGTCTGCAGATGCGGTATAGGGCTCCAGCCAGGCTTGTTTTGTATATTCACTCATCTTTATTCATAAAATCATAAAATACTCTGACAGCGCTCATTTGTGGACATATTTGGAAGTCAACAGAAGATCTTTGACTTTTTATATCTCAAGAGAGGGCAAAACACCACTGCTACAGTTTGGGTTAAAGATTTGGATGAAACCATTGATGTATTTTTACAAATTTCTTCCCCCTTGCTTTGTATTGAATATTTGTAGTGTGTATTCTTTCTTTCTTATTTGAATATTGAAGATAGAGATATTTCTAGATTTATTCATGAATGTTGGTTTTAGTTCTATCTATCACATTTATATAAATTATCTACCTGTTGATTAGTATTTGGGTTTGATACGTTTAAATCATTGTAAGCCTATTGTACACCAAAGGGAGTAGCTAGCCCTAGGATTTGTCCATTTATCCTTGCTTAGCATAAAAAATTATGTTAATATTGGAAACTTTGATTTAGCATAAAGTTAGTGTTTTCCTCATTAATGGATTTCAGCTAAAGATAGTAAAATCCTAGTGTAGCTGAATTGAAATTTTTTGCATGCTCTTTAGCTTGGTTTGATAGAACAAGCAAAGGAAGGTTTGTTGGTGCTTGAGATAAGCTAGCAACATATAATAATTAGTATTTCAGAGAAACTAATTGGAACTCAAAGGCTAATCTTTAAACGCATGTCTAATCAATTGAGTATTTAGTTTATTATAATGGATAATTGATAGAATTAATTACTGTAGTTGTTGTTTTCTCTTGATTGATTTGTGAATACATTGATCAAACCTTTATTTTTATTATATTTCTAGTTCCTTGACACCTTTTCTTACTTGTAATCCCCTATTCCTTGTAGACCATTATAGTCTTAGTAGTTGTGCTTTAGTTTTCCCTTCGTACTCAATTGCCTTTACATTATTCCTTGTGGATTCAACCCGACTCAAAAGTTGGGTAAATGTATTTGACAATGACCTCATACACTTTTAGATTGGTTTTGAAGTGTAATCGAGCGTTATAAAAAATGGCACCGTTGCCGACAAAAAATTTTACATGTTGAGTTTGATTGGAAATTAGAGTCACTTGCTTTGACTTTGATTTTTGAATATGTGTCTATATTTTTGTTAGTTTTTGAGTTTAGGTTAGAATCTATTTTGCTTTTTCTTGATTATGTGTCAAATGACATCTTGGGTTGAAAATGATGTTGATAGTTGTAGTCCAGGTAGTCAAAACCATGACCTCACTTTGACCAAGACCATGAAAATTCCATTGGGAGTGAGATGTGTGCACCTTCTAGTTCCTATGATAACCATGCAAGTTCAATAGTTTTGTCTTCCCTCCATGAAGAAGGGCGTGGAAAAATTGATGATGCGAGGATAGATTAGCTACTATTGTATATGGATTTTCATCAAGTGTTTGCACAATGGTTGGAAAATTTCCTTGAAGGGCATGTGGAATTATGCCAAAGGATGGTACAATTTGAATTTGACCTTTAAAACTTTGAAGAAAAATTAAAATTCAAAAATGATGATTTTTGTGTTCAACACCAAGAGGTTGTAAGTTTATTTGGAATGTGTATCCATGGAGAAGAAAGTGAGGATTGACTTGATGAGAATTTTCAAGCCATCCAATCCAAACTTTTTTCAAGATGTCAAAATAAAGGAGATGATACTAGAGTCCACAATAGAGTTCAACAATTCATGGGTGACGCCTCTTAGTAAAAATGGGGACAAGGTTGCAAAAATTTAATCAACTTTGACATTGGTGCGTCTTAGACCACATTCCAACCATTTTTCAACATTGTGCTTGGTAGAGGTTGAAGAAGATAAACTATCCAAGCCTTTGAAGAATGTAGGTACCAAGGAAGAATATGTGTTCCTGTTGACGTTTCAAATGCCAAGGTGGGAAAATAATGTTCCTCATTTAAAGGACAAAAAGTGCAAGATGCAAAATTTGAGTCTTGGCCTTTGCATCCGTTCACCACCATCCCATGCAATCCAAGGAAAGTTTGATTTCAAATTGGGATGAATCTTCAAGTAGTTTAAGTGGCGACATAAATGGTAAAAAATTTTATGGTAAAAGTTAATTCTCATTTTTCATAGTGTTTGAATTTCTTTTAGTTGGAAATTTGAATAGAGTACTATAATGTTTCAAGTTTGACTAACCCATAAAGAAGTAAATGTTAGAAAGTGAAATTGAGTTTGTAGATGAAATTATGAGAGCATTTAACACTTAAGGAGTTGAATCGGCGACCTGTAAAAATTTTGCACTTGGCCGAAAAATTAAAGGGTATGCTGGCTAAAAGATCCTACAACTAGTACAGGTGTCTTGAAGGAGAAAAAAAATAGATGGCAGGTACGAGCTAGTCGTGACGAGAAAGAATATGTAGGTGCGGCGTCGCTGGTGCAAGAGAAGGATCGTTGTGGAAACCCCTGCTCCATATCCCACTCAATGTAAGAAAGACCAAAGGACCAATATAGTGGCTTCGCTGGGGTAGCCTCGATGTCCTCATGGGCGACTAGATGGTAGTTTTAAAGGAAGGTAAAAGGGTAACGATTGCAAACGTTGCCCCATTTTATATTTAGTAAAAAAAAGTCTTTAAATCTTCTCCCAAATTTTACTTTTCCATTTCTTCCCCAAATTTTTTTATCATCATCATACATAAAACACACATACAAATCTTGCCAAGTCTCTTCACAACTTAGCAAGAGCAAATTACAATATCAATGAGGTAAGAATTTTGATTTTGTTTTGAAATTTTATGTGGCTGTGCATGGTGAGTTTTGTGGTATGTGTTGAAAGTGGGTGTTAGACTTGTTATGCATAGATCTTCTAGGATGTGAGATTCAAAATCATCACTACTTTAGGAAGTTTGATTTGTCATGTACTAAAAGAAACACGTGGATGTTGTTATGCTAAATTCCAAAGAATAGCATGTTTGAATATGTGTTGAAATTTTTAGGGACAAATGGCCATAGGGGCGAGTTTGGCTTCTGTACCTGCGGCGTTGCACTTGCGGCTATGCCTTTAGTGGGGAGGAAATTCCATTTTAGGTATATTCATACAAGTAGTTTCCTTATCGATAGGGCATTCCGCACCTGCAACATGAGCACCACACCTATTACACTGCTCCTGATGAATTATACCTTGAAACAGTATCTCTCCCGAGCTCTGTCCGATGCCTTTTTATTTCATTTTTTTGGCAAAGTGTGTCCTATTACATTACTTTAACTGTAAAAATGAGTGTTTAACACATTTGATCTATTTTCAGGTACTTTAAAGCTTTGAAATGGAACATGAATTGATTGATGAAGTCATATTGGCTGACAGAGTTAAGAAAGAGCAAGATGTTGATTAGTTCAACAATACTAGGTTCATGTCTCTTGATTTTCATTGCCAGTAGTACACAAATTTATTAGAAAAGAAGATAAAACCAGAGTTTGGTATAGAGATGACAAAGGTGGCAGAAAAACATCCAAACTTTCATGCTCGAGTGTAGGAAATGGGCTGGTCTTGCTTTGTTCCTACCCCTTGTGAAGCAAATGAAGAGTGGGTAAGAGAATTCTACGCAAACCTTAAGCGTGTAAACTTCTTGAACCCTGAGATAATTATAAGGGGAAAGGTTGTTCCTTTTGGGAAGGAAGTCATGAAAGAATTTTATGGGCTTCCTAACCATCCTCTTGAGTTGATGGACACTGTAATTGATTAGCTGAGATTGTGGTTGGTTTTAAAGTTGTATCCTATGGGGATAGCGCCTCAGTGGGGAATAAAAGGTAGAGTTCGTGGTAAATATCTTGTAGCTAAGCCGCCGATGTGTCTCCATTTTATTTTGGCTAAATTCCACCTTCTGGGAACAATTCTGATGTTCCAATGCTCCGAGCTCAGATGATTGCTAGAATTCTTGATGGTGTATCTGTAAATGTCGGAGAGAATATATTGAGAGAGTGAGAGAGTATCTACACCAGTCATGTTCCCATTATTGATCACTGAGTTGTGTAAATGTGCCAGTGTTGGGGAGCGCCTTGAGACCAATACATTCATCCTGAAAGGAAATTTCACCCATTAAAGGTGAAGGGGAAAGGAAGTGCCATGAATTTAAAGAAGAGAAAATTAGATACAACCACTTCACAAGAAAGTACTTTTGAGCATTTGGTGACATAGCCCAATAGCTTCAAACTATGCACGATCTGGTATCATATCTCCCTCGATCTTCATATGATCACATAGATCGAGAGAATATGCAGGTATACATGGAGACTCAGAAGAAACAGGCTGAGACCATTTCTTAGCTCAGCACTTCAGTGAAGACACTTCAGAAGGCCTATATAGATGTTCTCAAATCACATGCCTCACTTTAGTAAGACTTCCAAGTAGAGTGGTCAAAGAATAAGAAGAATCAAAAGCTTTTGGTGAGAGTGTGGTGAGGAATAAAATCAATCTTCATGTGGGGCCAATCGAGCAAGCGGATTCCAGTGAAGGATGCAGATGATAACGAGGAGTATTCATTCTTGTCTGATGATCATAGAGACGATGATAATAATGATGACGAGGATGATGCTCACTCTTTAAGCTAGCAGTGATTCAGTGAGCTCTCAGTTTACTAGTCTAATGCAAACCTCAGGGAGCCCCTACTCTTTTTATTTTTGGATGTTGCCATTTTTCCCTTGTTGGCTTACATTATTTTTATGGAATAGTGTTTATTTTTATGATATATTTCAGTTTGGTATTTCTAATGCATTTATTTGTTGTTAGTTCTAATTTTCATTAGTTTAGTGTTTAGTGGATTTTCCCTATGTTGGAGTGAGTGACAACGTTCTTAAGGGAAAAAGTCACAGCATTTGTTCTGGTAGTACAAGGATCAAAAGTGAATGGATAGTTAGTACTAGTAGTAGTCGCTAGTACGAGTTAACCTTCTGAAGATGCTGAAATTCATGGAAATCAAATGGGTTTGTGACAATAATTTAATTGTTTTTGGGACTCTTGACACACTAATTGGTGAGGTTTGGAAAATTGTCTTATGTCTCTAATTGTTCTTCCTTAGGAAGTAAAAAAAATAGCCGTCTTAAATAATTCATATTCCATGTGTTGTGAGTTTTTATCATTATCTCTCTTGCTACTTGTATTATCTAGAACTTCTCCAGTTAGTATTTTGATACTAGTCTTGATTGATTTTGGGGGGGAGAAATTAACTTAGGCCTTCTTTGTGATTTTCTTACAACCACTTGATCTAAAAAGCCCACCATTGCATGATGCTATCCCTAGTTACCCATTTGGAGCTTTAAACTTTTTTCTTTGGCAATCACGTTACAAGCCTTAATCCATTTTTGAACTAACTCCTCTTTTGGACTTGTCCCTCTTTGAATGCTAAAATTGACAATTTAGGCTTTTACCCTAAGTTTGGGATGTGGGTGAGTTGAAGGATATGTGTGATGGAATCATAAGTGCTTCCCAAAATAAAAGTCAAAGATAGTGTCTTAAAAGATCATATATAAAACAAAAAAAAAAAATAGAAAAAGAAAACAATTTTTGTTGTTCAATGAAAGAAAATAAAAGAAGAACAAATGAAAAATGTTGTTTAGTATTTAAGGAGGGTGTAGTCACTATTATGCTAAACTCTTTTCCTACCCATCCCAAGCCTACAATTAAGGCTCTAAAAAGTCCTTGTGGGATCTCAAACCGGAAATTTTTAAGTTAGTGGTAAATGAAAATAAGGGCGATCTTATGGTATAATACTTGTAGCATTTGAACTTCTTTATTGAATGTGATTTTTTGTGCATTCTCCATTGTGTTTTTGTATATACGTGGATTATTTTGGGACTTTCATTTTTGTGAGGGCATATGAGTTAGGAGGATTTGTGATGTTGATACCTTCCGAATGTAAGACAATTGAGCATATGTTGGGAACTAGTCTCTTTTCAAAATTATTTGTTGTCAATCCATTATTTTATGAACTCTATTGTATACTTGAAAATGTGTTTGAAATGAGGAAATTGTTAGTCTGACGTTGGTAGACTTATCGTTAGTACCAACTGGAGTCATATATTTTTTTTTTTGATTTGGTAAATATTGATTTGAAATGTTGATTTAGTCTTTGTACTTGAATTGATAATGTCCTCTTGGTGTAATTTTTTTTAGGACAAGCAAAGATTTAAGTTGGGGGGTTTGATAAGTGGTGAAATTACCACTTTCCAAGGTCTTTTTTGATCTACTTTTTAGTGTCTTATCACCATGTGATCTCATTTAATGTTGCGAATTGGTGATTTTCAAGTTTGGTGTGACAAAGAGGCATTATAGAAGCAAATGACCAAGAAATGGAAGAAAAAAAGAGCGAAGATTTTCAGGTTTGGTGTAATTGAGCGTTATCGCTCCCGTCTAAATAAGTTAAGAGTTATGTTACCTTCTTATGATATGATTTTGTGCTTGTCAGTCTTAAAAGTTTTGGAGTCACATGTTTCAAAACTCATTTAATTTTTTCCTTATGCTTATATTGTGGTATTATATTTTAAATTATTACTTGAAATGACTTTTATCATCATTTGGTATTAAGGATGTTTTTGTCTTTAACTGTATTCCTACATACTTATTACCTTTGCTTTACTGCATACTCTGATTGCCTACATTTTTCATATGATGTATATATGTGATCGTTCATAGATTTGTGGCTAGGAGCTTCATTCCACAAGATCAATAGTGGTGATTCCTCCTCATCCTTGGGGCTCCAAAAATATTAGTTTCTCTATGTCCTTTATTTAAGTTTTGGGTTCAGTCGTGGGCCTTGTCCCAACGTAGATGTTACTCATATTGGAGGCATTTGGACAGATGTATTATATTCTGTTAGCCCTTAGAACCCATATTTTATATTTCATTAACTCCCTTATTTCAGAATGAATAAAGTACTCCTTTGGTTCCAAAATTTGTTGTTTAGTTCATTATCTGGGGATCCTTCGAGGTAACAAGTACTCAGTCCCACCCAAGGGGTAGTATCGAGGAAGCAAAGTCTAGTATTAGTTTGAAAACAATGTAAGTCCATCTTTAACCTCTTATCATTAACATTCAAAGAAAACTATTAATATATATCTCTTTTTACTCATCCAATGCTGAAAATGGGCCCACAAAGCCATATAATTTTTTAAAATTGGAAAAAATTGGGATCTAAGCCGTAAAATAGCATAAACCAATGCATAAAAACTAATTTTCATGATTATTTCATGTACAACCACAATAAATAGATCACAATCACTCCTGCCGGCCCTACATAGGCACGATATCACTATAGCAACTATAAATCAACAAGACGATGTCTGAGACTCACATTCATTCCTAAAAATCACACCATCTATTTTCTGGATTCAAAACAAGACCATACAAGGCCACAAAGGTAATCTATAAGAGCATCACAACACCAAAGTAAAAAAGCGAAAGAGTCAGTCTAAATTAAGCATACATGGTCAACATTATCAATCCTAAAAATCAAACCCAAGGATAAGCTAAATACTACTATTTTCATGAATATAAACCAAGTCTAAGATTGATAAGTCATAGCCTACCTAACGTCCGATGAATAAGCTCACAAATATAAAAAAAATCAATTTTAAAAACTCAAAATGGCTCCAAATAATCTCAATTAATTATGAAACTGTCAAAATAATAATCTATACGTTATAAGAAATCAGATGATACCCATAAATCTAAGATTATAGCTAGTGTTAAAATTTGAATAAAAGCAAGCCCGTGGGCACGTAACCAAAACTCCAAACAAATATTATGAGTCCATTCCTCTCAATACCAGGAACACATACAAAACATTTAGGCTTAATTAGAGCTAACAATAAGATAAAATCAATAAATAAAGTGAAAACAAAGTTGAATAAATTTAGGGATCAAATTCAATGAAATTGGAGTGAAATCTAACCTATAATTGTAGAAATGATTGTAATACATAATCATGAATGTCAACCAAGATCACCTGCAAAGAACTAAGGTTTGTCAATGGAGGAAGTATGAGTTTTGAAGTGAAGAAAATTTGGCGGTTTTCAGGTGTTTATAAGATGTCGGCATTGTACTACGTGATGGCATAACTTAAGGCTCATGATCGGGCAGCACTAGAAAGCAACATCACATGATCATAGGAATAGGGTCGCAATCACAAATAGTTAGCGACTAGACTATCTCGGTCGCGTGAATGCTAATCTTTATCGTAAAGTGTTAAAGGATAACAAGTCGCGATTGTTTGGCTTCATGATCTCTATCACAAAGAAGGTTTCAGAGGGCACCAACTGATGGCAAATCAGAGAAGAAATAAAACTCCAAATGATGGTTTTGAAAAAGTTCAGAATCCGATGAACACAAACAAAATATGCAAATTGCATGGAAATGATATTGGAGACTCAACGGAAAAGATGGAATTCTTATTTGGGATTATTTTGGAAAAAAGTTAACCAATGTTAAGCTTTGGTCTAAATTTATAAAATTCCAACCGAGACCTCTAAATAAGATGGTCTAGCCTAGACCCAAAATAACAGCTCTCCTGACTCAATCTCGATATTTCGAAGATGATGGCACAATCAAATTTTTAATCCAATGATTTGATCATTAAAAATTAACAAAAGTCAAACTTTTCAACTCCAAAACACATAAATCAGACAAAATGAGGTAAAAGTACAACAACTTCAAAAAAACATATCAATACTCCGTGCAAACAAAAAATATATGTTTCGAATAATAGAAATGTCAGAATTCAATTTGGAGTTCTTTTTCAAGGAATTTTGATTGAAGTCGTCCATTTTAACAGCTAAGTTCTAATTTAGGAAAACTTATATGAATTTTAAATGAATCACCCATTAACCAAACCACTATTCTAGACAAGTCATAAATAACTTGGGGTTGCTACAAAAAAGCTCTAAGTTGTATGAAAATCATGAAAACGTAAAAATATCTAGAAGGGTCACTACAACATTCACTACTAAAAGACTTTAATACCTAAAACTCAGAAGAAGGGAGTACCTAGAGGATCAAACAATTGTGGATACTGTGCTTGCAACTCAGTCTCGATCTCCTAAGTAAACTCCTTAACCAAACAGTGCTTCTATTGAACCTTTCCTGTTAAAATCTTCCTAGTCTTTAATTTTCTAACATCTCCGGATAAAATGGACTCAAGATCATCAACAAAGGTCAAATCCTCATTCAACTAAACTATATTAATCCGAAGAACATTACACTCATTAGGAACCTCAAAATCTCCGACCTTCAAAAAACAAATACAACCATTGAACTTCAAAATACCCTCTGAGTCTTATGTAGTTCTATGGGCTCATCTCTTAATAACCAATCATAAATATCAATAAATTTTGGTACCTCGAGATGATACTGTTTAATTTGATCAACTAAAGTAGAAAAATCCTAACCATTGGAAAGAATACAACTAGAAACTGACCAATCAATTCTGACAAGGATCGGATCTCCAAATCCAACAACCTATATGAAGCTGAAAGTGCTACCAAACTACACCTACTCACTGATTTTTGACTTAAGGCGTCGTCTCTACATTTTCCTTTCCTAGATGATATAAAATTGAGATATCATTCTCCTTCAGTATCTTGATACATCTGTATTGTCTTTAATTTAGGTCTTCTGAATGATGATGTACTAAACACTATGATAGTTAATGAAGATCTCACAATGCTCACCATATAAATAATGTCTCTAAATCTTGAGCACGAAGACTACCATCGCCAACTATAAGTCATAGGTAGGGTAGTTAAGCAAATGAGTTTTCAACTATCTCCAAGAAAAACCAATGCATGACATTTTTGCATCAGAATACAACTCAATCCAATTCTAGAATCCTCACAATATACGGAAAAACTCTGATCCTCAACTGATAATGTCAACACTATATCTAAAGTAAAAATGGCCTTGAGCCTATGGAAAAAAGACTCACACTCATTAGACCTTCTTTCTAGTTAATCTAGCCAATGGTGCTGCAATGGATAAAAAAAAACCCTCTACAAATGATTCGTACTTGTTGACACCCAATTTTTACCCTTCCCTATTTGATTAATTTTGAGCTTTTAATCTTAATAATCTAAATAGCTAATTTTGCAAATACAGTAATTATTGGGTTGTTGAATTAATCACCAAGGGTTTACTAAAAAATGTATACATATGTATACTAAAAGATACAAATGAATACATAATTTTCATATAAAATTTATCTTACTATGAAGAATCCCAACTTGAAACTAATAAGTTGTTGTTT
>JBDJHY010211156.1:930-11404 GCA_039654485.1 Withania somnifera | reverse complement strand
AGGAAATTGAGATAATTCTCGACCGAGTCGCCAGGGATCCGAAATATCGGTCCCAGCAAGTCATAAATGACTTAGGGCAACTACTGAAATGCTCTAAGATGTAAGACACTGTATATTTATCATAAATGACCATAAAGGTCATTACATAAAGCAACAAAGCATAGGGGGATATTAAAAAATGCTACGTACAATTATTTGTGAGGAAAAAAAGAAGAGGGTAATCCACGCACAAGGAAGATTACAACTAAAAGTCCAGGTACTACAATTATTCCTAAATTGAAGATCTATATACTAAACAAACATTTATTTTCTAAGCCAGTAAACACTGAACTTTTTATTCAACTTATCTCTTCTTTAAATGCAAAAGCTAACTACATATCAGTAGTGACTTGTATTAAGAAGTAAAACCTACAAGACACAGAGAAAAGGTTCAAAATTATACCATGAGATGTTGGTCATACCTTGTCGATCTCAATGGATCTCAAACATCCATGCTGCCTTTGATCAAGACTCGGGTAAAGATAAATTTTGTCCTTCTTAACATCAATTCAGAAAATGTGTACTTCCACAGTGGACAGTGGACATATTGAGAAAACCAGTAAAGGAAGAAAAGAATATGTTGCTAAGCACAAAGAAGGAGCTTCATCTCTTCATATATACTTTTCTTAATCAAGTAAATGCATTTTATTGAAGATATAGACAAAAAAACTGGCTGTATAACAAAGATAATACCAAAAAGTAAAGAAACCTACAAAAAAAAATATGGTTTCCACAAACGCCATCCAATCTTAGATACAACATGGATCTCCATGTGAACCATGTCAGCTTTGACTGAACAAAGCATTACATACTAGAAAAAGATAAGATGACCTCAGCTATATGCATGATCAATCCTTTCACCAGGTTCATATAATTTGCATTAGAATGGCATCAAGGAGATGATGTGTTATGCTAAAACGTCTGAGCATATAAATCTAGGAAAAGAAGAAAACACAGCATAAATCAAATCACTTATTATTTCACTAGTAAAGTTCTAATAAAAACTGAGCGTTTAAGATATTGCAAAGCTTTTGTCACGACCCGATTTCACAAATCATGATGGCACCTACTATACTACCAGTAGGAGAATCAAACCCCGTAATCCATAGCCTATGGAAGACTACTAAATCAATTGTGAAAGTATATCAAAAGTCAAAATATAAATCAGTGCGGAATTTTTTAAGAATTAAATAAACGCCCAAAAACCCGGTATTAGTGTCAAACGAACCACTAAGTGCAGAAACAATAAATCTTAAATAGGTATAATACAACTGTATCTCCGAAATACATGGAGATCAAATAAAATTCTAAAGCCATAGAGAAGAAGGTGAAACCCAAATGCCAAGCTCACCCTTAATCTCTGAAGCAGATGGAATCCGAAAGAAAAGCTGACTGTATATCACGATCGGGAACCTGTACTCGGATCTTCACATGTGTATGTATAGTATGAGTATAAGATGTCGAAGCAATCCATACCCTGTACGCTTCGAGGTCCCACTAAGCACATAACAAAAGTAAAATACAATCAACATACTGAAAAGATAAAATGATCAAAATACACAAAAATCAAAAAAGAAAAAAATACCATGAGTATTGTTACACTCAACTTTCAAAACTAAAAATCTTTCTCTAAATGCATGTGATTACCATGAGAACTCTTGTCACTGTCATCCTTCTCATAAGTCATAAATAACATATGAAGTTACGATAACACTCAAATTGGAAAACTGGGTCCAAAAGTCTAAAACAACATTGCGGGTCATTATAGAGAGAAAATGTTTTATAAAAAAATAAGTAAATTGTTTACTTATTTTCTTGTGTCTGGTATGTAAGTAAAAAAATATTATCCTAAAACATTTATATATAATCTAGACAAAGACCATGAGAGATAGAATGGGGGTGATATAGAAAGTAATTAGTTTATGAAAGTATAAATTTTATAGATTTCAGGACAGAATGGTACCTAATACTCAGTTAGCCGACCAAAGAAAGTTCCTTTTTCCTCCTAGTCAATTCTGTCGAATTCACATAAGCTACTTTTAAACATTATATTATAAAAAAATTACATCATAAATTAAAAACAAATTTAAAGATGTCAAAGTTAATAATCTCACAAAATACACAAATGAACGACTGGATGCAGAAGTCATTGAAGTAAGGGCATATAAACTAATAAAAGGGAAAAGTTCGATCAAAATGAATTCGTATTTTAACTAAAAAGTTCTAAATAATTATGAATGACTTAACAATTTCAATAAGAATCGACCAATTAAAATTGGTATGTATTCACGTTCATAGGGGTGTGCTTATGTTTCTGCTTTACGAATATGATTTTATTGGGGTATTTCTAATAATAATCATCCTTGTTCATATTTTGGCATTTTTTATTTCCGGTGTTAGTCATTGGAATAATCATTTTTAAAGAATGGATGATTGATAGATTAATCTCTTTCAGTTTGGCCTATCTTATGTTATTGAGCTTTCTGATGAAAAGAGAGTGGAGAGATGACCCCAACAGATTGACAGAAACATTTTTATCAGATACTATTTTGACGTCAAAGAGGAAAGGTTCTGTGCGTTCATGTTCCGGGCCCAAAACACGACACCATCAACTAGCACTATAATAAATAGGTAACTATACTGTCAAATCCGATTATAAAATTGTTATGGAATATAAGAAAAGGATTGAATCCAAATACAAATAATAAAACAGAAAAAACCACTATAAGAAACAAACAAGCATTTTGACAACAGCTGCTAAAGAACTATTTGCAAAGTTACACGTGGAAAATGAGGAATGTTGATAAGCACTATTCAAGCATCTTCATGCTAAACATTAACTGAAATGCAAGCTAAATCGATCACATCTCTGCCTCCTAGCTGAGGAGTGAAACTAGACTGCTTTTTTATCAAATTTACATTAAATTGAAACCATTCAATTATTGATTACAATCTCATTATCTCAAAGCATAGTTATCGACCTCCTTAGATTTCAAAGCTAGTTTCGAATAGTTCTCTTATCAAAATTTTTAGATAACAACGCCAAGATATTTCTCTTGACTGCAGGCTACTACTCAAAGAGCCACCAACCTTCCTTGCCTTGCCCACTTCTGGATCAATAAAGGTCCATGTCTCCTCTTCCATTCATAACATTAATTCCATTTCTAAAAGATATTAGATTTTGGCAAGAAAAATAGTTGCTCTCACTTACCAATAGGAAAATAGGAATAAAAGTTCACGTTCGACCAAATTACAGCTCCTCGGTAAGTTACTTTTGTGTTTGTATGACAAACTAAAGATTTACTAGATTCCCTCACTGTTCTCACATAGCAAATGGTGGAAAGAATAAAGAGGCAATGAGCATACAATTATTTAATATTGGTAAAGTTGTTTCCATGTAACCAGGAGATCACAGATTCGAGCCTTGAAAACAACCTCCGGAAGAAATGCAAGTTAAGGTTTTGTACAATAGACCCTTGTGGTCGGGCACTTCCCCGGACCCCGCATATAGAGAGAGCTTAGTGCACTGGGCAGCTCTTTTTATTAGAATGAATAAACTATAGACACTTCTAACAATCTATGTATTCTGGTGCTTCTGGAGCACAAGAGATAAGGGAATCATACAGAACTACAATTTAAGAAAAATTCACTGCTATCTGTCAAGATGGATAATAAACACATATCCACTGAAATTCCACAAGTGGAGATGTCTCCCTCTCTTAAGATTGTGTGTTTAATACTAGAGACAATGCGAAGATTCTACATGTCCCTTAGAGCTACTATTTTACGAGATTTCATAAGCTTGAACTAAATTTTGGATACTTGAAGCAAATCAACAACAAAAAGATGGCAAGTTTATGATTTCGAAAAATAGGAAAGCATGATCAATTTTTTCTCAAGTTCCAGTATGCCTTCATGTTAAAAGTTTTTCCAATGAACTTGTAAAGGAACAAAGCATGGGTAGATCTTACAAAATGAAATAACTGTTAGGGAAATAGGGGTTTCCTAGTCAAGTCTAAATCACAGTGAATATTATCCTTACAAATGAATAGTACTAGTACATATCCCTAATGCAAATATTGAATACTAACTACTACTAATAAAAAGAATACTCAAATGCAAAATAATAAAAGAGCAAGGAAAGAACACACCAAAATTTACGAGGTTCAGCAATTTGCCTACGTCCCCGGGCACTACCGCAGCAGCAGACCACTTCACTAATATCTCCAAAATATTAGAACTTAGGATTTCCTTATTACAGGACCTCCTTTATACATATGAGAGAGGAAGAGAAATTTTTGGGATGATTAAATAAAGGGGGCAAGAGCCTTTTTATATAGACCAAAGACCCAAGCCTCCTTATACACAAATAATGTGGGACAAAAAAAAACAAAGCCAAAAATATAACAGATAAGTGTGTACATTTAACAAAAGTGTAAAAGAATATATAATTACATAAAGTGTGTATACAAGTGTATAAGTGTATATACAAAAGTACAAGGAATGGTATTAATCTATGTATATCAGTGCATATGAAAATATAGAGAAGGTATACAAAATAAAAGAAATATCTTGTGTAAGGAGATTGTATTTAAAAGAATTTGAAAGAATGCTGTGTCAATTGGACCTGTCTTCTATTTAACTACTAGATGGAGGCTGCCCGTGGCCGCCGTGTTTAACATTGGTTGGAATTGTTTTAAGTATCTCGATACTTGAAAGGGATAGTGTTTTATTTACAAATACTATCACAATCAGTAAATTATTCAATAGATGATAAATAATAGGATAATACAATATTTGCACGATACACACAAACACTCACAGATCCGCTATTACTATCTAGTCAACCAGTGGGAACTAATATAACCAAGTACAAGGCCTCTTGTCCCTTCTTTTCCGAGTTGTGGTTATGGAAAAAGGAACTCCTTCATAACCTAAAAAGAAAATTTCAAACAGATAGTAAGGAAACGACTCAAGCAGTTGCCCAGAAAAGAGATAAAATATTTAGTAGATCATTGTGGGCTTTTTTTAAAGTTCCTACAAGTTTAAATCCTCTTTAAATGTTAGGAAGAAAAGGGCACGAGCAAACTAGCAAAAGTATATTCAAGTACAACTCAGTCATATTTCTAATGATTTTACCTCTGCCAGATGAGGTATTAATAACCACAAAACCAAGACCATATATATATATATATATATATATTTTCGAAACAGTCTGATGGTAAACTTGCCCAATACACTTACATTATAGGGTTACATGTTCTCCTTATTCCTGGATAGAGTATTAGCTAATCAGACCAATGACTATGAAAGACATGTAAGACAGTAAGGACTACAATTTACATGTATGCACCACATTAATATGAAACAGTGTTAGCTTGCTGAAAACTAAAGCTTGAGCTGGAACTATCATTTATTTATCCACGAGTAGTTTCTAGGCATACTGACATGGAGCGACAAAGGCAATTATTAGGCAGATAATCAATGAAAAATTCTCTTCATCATACCTTTAAAATGATTATTCTATTATTAAGCTTGATAATGAGAAAGATTTAAAAACAAAAAAAAAAAGGTAAATTGTCCGTTGTTACTTTGATAAGCTGATTCTGCAATAATTGCAGCTTAGCATATTTTATATTAGAAATTCGAGTTGTGCCAACACAATTCTAATATCAGCATTGTCTGGTCTTCTCAAATTATGGAAATCCCCAACCTGACCACGTATATACAGGTTAGTATTGATTGGAGATTCAATTTTTATATCAGGAAAGATAAAGAGGCCAAACTAATCACATGTTCAACTCAGTTAAAAAAATACTACTAACCGAGAAACATGATTGGTACTAATTGGACATCCTTGAAAAAGCAACACCACTTCAGAAATCGCATTAGAGATCCATGTTGATATTGAAAGGCAAGAAACAGAGAATCTAAGAATTTTGGTCTTTCACCACACTGAGTTTGTTAACACTTAAAATTCACTAAAGACAGTCTATAAGAAAAAGAGTATGCAAAGTTCATTCAGTATGTAGGATACTAACCACAATATAAGTGGTCTACATTAGTTGAGATCTAAAGATGACACTTCACTACTCGCACAAAACAAGCTTCTGAAAAGGAAAGTTCAATAAGAACCATTCTCACTCCATCTAGATGGTGATTTCCAAACTGGCATCCCTTGCATACTACTATCACATTTTTGTCCATTTCTACATTAAACATCTGCCAAAATCAATAGTTGCGACTAAAAACACAAGCTATTGATTGACATGCTAGTTCGTTGGTTCGTATACATACTGTGCAAGCTAAAGATAATATGTTTATCAAAACTACAAATTAAATAAAAGGTCACACATGTGCCAACTGATCTCTTGAAAATATAAGTACAAAAGGAAAAAAAGAAGTCAAGAAAAATACCCAACCAATCATCCTTATTGTCACTTTTCTTTTTTTGGCTAAAGTTTCAGATATCTAGTTCACCATGGCAAGAGTTATGACAACAAAACTGTGCAGTGAAAATAAGCTTAATGTAGATAATGAGCCAAGAGTAAACCACCCAAGGGAACATAAGTTATGTAACACAATGAAAAAAATATCATTTAGAATTTCAAAAGCTACTCCTAATTCAAATGACCAGACTTAGAAAAATAACACAAACACATACCACAATGGTATAGTGTAAAGATTGTCACAAGAAACTCCTGTTGTATATTTCTTTGTCTTCTCTCAATCGATTGATAGATTTGTTAAATTACATCTTCAACCAAATGTGTGTGCAGTCCATATTCTTCATTAGCCACAATGAAATTCGATTGCAGTAAACAAACCTATGCAAGAAGGGGTGAAGGTTCATGAAAAAAAAATTCTACATTAAAGAAGCAAATAAAAATGCTACCTTTAAGTCTTTATCCGCTGTAAAATGTAAGTAGAGTAGATCTCCCAAAATAGAGCAGTAAGTGTGCATGAAATCCATAAAACATTCATTAAAGTTGACGGTGAACTCGAATGTTATTTTATGTTAATTTGAATTTATTATAGAAACTCATGAACTTCTAAATGCGGATCCGCCTCTGTATGTATTTGTAGACATCAAAATTCTGATGATTTATTATGACATTTAGAAGTCATAGAATTAAAAAGCATGTAGTAGCAGATTTTGGGTGGATAATCTTGCCAAGTGCATAGTGACCTAATAAGAAAAAGTAATCCTGCTAATATGAACAGCAGGGTTCTTTCATATATAAATGACACGAAATCAAATCAGATTTTTCATTAGATATATATGTCAGACATAATCTCAAAATTTATGGAGCTAAACAGAAGAATCTGTAAGAGCTTCATAGCTTTAATCTAATTGATTATAACTCCTCACAAATTAAATATTTTCACTGACAATTCTAGCATCTGACTAATAGCATGAAGAGACGTTCATGCAGCAGTAACTCTATTTTTCTTTTCCTTTTATAATTTAAAAAATACATAAGTGGTCAAAATCAAGTGCCGGAGATGAAGAGATCAGGTCTCAGAGATGAGCAAATCAAACTTGTACGATGGTTCGAATTACATGCATCAAAATGCCCTAACTTCATACAACACAAATATACTTTTCAAGAGCCGAGTGTCTGCTCCACAGCTTCACAATTGAAATTCAATCATGTTATTGACTCTTATTCCCACTCTGCCATAACGTGAAAAGTATATCAAGATTTAAATACACACGCAAATCACATGCAAAGTAGAGTAATGCTCTGATGGTTTGGCACAAGTTATCATAGATAAGAGAGGAGTTAACAAATAGAATTTGTGGTTGTAATACACCAGAAAAAGAAAAACACATAGGCATTAAATAAAATAAATCATAAAATTTTCGGGGTATTGAATTCTCAACCATGTTGTAGCTAAATACCTCACCATCAGACTCTCCAACAGTCTAGTGTACAACTATTAAATAACAGAATCACTAATTTTTATCTTCTACATTCAATGCATTTGTTAATTGACATTACAAAGGGCTAAGCTACAAATGAAGACTCTTATGAATCAGAAAAAAATCATGTATGTGCCTTATAGAAAACTATCTATTCAAATACAGTTAGCAAAATCTGTGCAAACTAAGCAAAAAACACACTGAATATTCAAGACACAACGAATATGTTAACAGTTGAGAAACAAATCATGTTACATTTCTTTTGATCAATTTTTGATATTAAAAAGGGAAATCTTTCTTTAATAAGTACCAACAAATGAAAGGATCCAAGCAACTGATTTTCTTTTATTGTAATATACAACTACCATAAAGTACTCCAGCTTTAGCATTGTTTCCCCATAAAAGGAAGAGAAAGATCACAAAACCTTCAGAGGAAGACCAAATGTATGAGTTTTCTTTTTGATAAATTAAAGATCATGTCAGATATTCTGAATTTTGATTGGATCTTTCTTGTTAAAAAAAAAATGAAACTTTGATTGAATTTTAAGAAGACGAAATGATTCTCCTGTTGGGAAAGTTGGGCAAATCTTATAACTTGTTGTTTCATGAGGAAAGATATTTATAGATGATACGCAAAGATCAATTGACCATCTCTTGCATTTACACTACAGAATTAAGCAGCTGCAATTAAGGTTATATATATTTCAATTCTCATATTAATAAGGTTAAGCGATATTCTAAAAAGTCTCACAGAAGAATTTTAATATTATTATTATTTAGCTTGATATGACTATAATATGTTAAAATACTTTCATAATAACCATCTAATACCAAGTAAAGGAACTAAAATTAGCCTAGTCGTGACCCACTGTTATATAATAATATTAGCTAGTTTAGGAGAGCCTACCTGATATGATATCGGGTAGCACCAATCGTGCTAGACCTCTACTTCATGGTCTAGCCACGATTACCCAAGCCATGGGTTCTGTCGACGCACCAAATGAAGCCTTAAAGTATACAATTGAGAGCCAAAGAAGGCAAATCCGAACGTGGAAGGAAGCTTGGAAAGCTTTGAAAGTCAATTGGAGCTCAATTTGAAGAGGCCCAAAAACATGAGGCCAATTTGACATTATGGTTCACTTTTGGGCCAAAGTATAATAATGAAACTTAGACCTCTATAAATAGAGGGTCTTTCAAATTGTAGAGGGTCTATAATCATTTTGAAGAATACTTTTCTTGTAAAAGCCTTTGGCTTTTAGTCTTAGCTTGTACTTAGCAATAGACATTAGAGGTAGATAATCATAGTTAAAAGGCGTCGTGTTGTATCGAACGTCGAGCGTTTTCAAGAGCGTTTAGGAGTGGTGTATATTTTAATTAATTTTCGACATCATTTCTTAATCAATCATCATTTTTTTTATTATTGTAGGTGCATCAATAGTTTCCTTGTTGGTTGATTAAACCCGAATTTTTCGATTTCCTTCGAATTCGAATAATTCACATATCCTTTTAATTTCATTTTTCTCTTTTTGCATGTCTTCGATTCGAACCCCGAGGGTCGAACCATATCATTTGGTATCAAAACCTAGGCTTGTAATTCACTTCAACGGATTATAATCCTAGGTTGTAAATAAAAAAATCACAATAAAATTCAAATTTTGAAATTTCTAAAATTATCCGGGAATTTGATCCGAGTCAAATTTGTGTTGTTTGTTAATTTTTATTACTAGGAATTTTTTTCCTAGTAATTTGGGTCACACATCTCAAATTTGAGTTGATTCCGAGTTGATTTTCCGTATCTATCATTGTTGAAGGTTGAGCCCGAATGTGATTTGAAATTCTAAAAGATTAAGGAAGAATTGAAGGTTGAAAAGTTGAAATTCGTCAAGCACAACTTGTAAGAATCATTTGGTTCGAATTTCATTCAAATCGGAGTTGAATTGAGGTAATTGCAATTTTTGGTATTCTAAATCTTTATCTTCATCTTCTAATTCCAAATTTTGAGCTCAATTTTGGAGTTGTTGTGTTGAAAACTGAAGTTTCTGGGTAGTTAGAAGTTGTTCTTACCTATCAAGGAGTTTGAGATTTCAGTTTGGTAAAGTTTGGTGGAGGATTAGTGAGATTCGAAAATTTGAATTCTATGTTCTTCATGTACATAGTTTCCAGATTTTCAAACTCAAATTCGGTTTGATTTCATTGGTTTTCAGCTTCCAAAAGTTGATAGAAATGTTTCTTATACTTAGGAGAGTTTGGGAATCAAGTTTGGAAGGACTTGGAGTTGATTTGGTTGAGGTCAACTTTTTGGGTGTTCATACTTGAACTGAAATTTCGAGCTCAATTTCACCTTGATTTATTGTTGGTCGTGGATTCAAAAGTTACTAGAAGTATTTCTCATAGTTCAAGGAGCTTGAAAATCAATTTTGGTGAAGTTTGGACTTAATTTTCTATAGATTCAAGTTTTGGAAGATGAACATCCATGGTGTTCTTCCAACTTCAAGTTGAAGAACAAGT
>JBDJHY010211146.1:0-11404 GCA_039654485.1 Withania somnifera | reverse complement strand
ATATATTTATATTATAGTAAATATATCGTTAGTAACTTAGCATATTTAGTATATATCGTTACTCGTTAGTTTTCATTTTTATATATTTTTATACATAAATATTATTAATAACTCTTGTATATTCATACTTATTTTAAATTTAAACTATATAAATATATATTTTATATTAATTAAACGCGTTTAATTTTATTAGTTGTAAAATGAAATTACTATTCACAATCGGTTGGCTCGGATACTGTTCGTGTGGGTTGGGCCGGTTCGGATCATGCATTTTTGATTGGATTGCCCCGGTCAAAAATAGCTCGGCTCGGAGAGGGGAGGCCTGTCCAAGGACAAAATGGTTCGGATAGGCCCTGTTCGGATCAGTTAATAGGCATATAATTAATAGGCTAACAAAAATGAATCAGGCCAAGGACCAAAAATCAAATCTTTTATACTTTGCTTTGATGAAATGTTATGTCAACATTAAAGTGCCAATAAATACCATTAAAGGCTGAAAATGCTAGTCAATGTCATTAAGACAATTTCACTAAGGAATGTAGGGGAGGAGGGAGTGGGGAAGTCGGAATGTTAGGGAGTAAAAGAGTAATATTTTTTATCAAATGAATTTCTTCTCTAAATACTTTTTGAGATACTAAAATTATTATTTTATTTAATGACCCTTCCCACCCCACCCCCACCCACCCTCGAATATCTTAAAAAATACTAATGAATTTGTCACAATTTGACTTATCGGACCGTGTGAGCATCTACACTAATTCCAAAATAGCTATGCAAACCCTGATCTCTAAACTCATTTTAATGTGGAAGTTTTTACAAAAGGATAAACTTTAGTCAATAGAAAAGTTTCTCATCTGAAACCAAAATACTGAAACTTATCTAAAAAAAACAAATACAACTTCCCAAGACCTGGTCAAACCTGTACCAAAATATCCTAAATATGAAATATAAGACAATGATACAAAACTATTTAAATAAATATACTAAGACTCCACTTCTGCTGGAAATGAAGGACAGAGGTGGAAGTTGATCATCGTCTCCTACTATCAACCTCAATAACTAACACTTGCGTCAAGTCTACACCTGAAAAGAGGTATAGAAGTATAGGGACAGTACAAAACACATATAATAGTAGGCATCATCAGCTGACCTATGTTAATCCACATAATCATAAAAATAAAACTGAAGATCGAAATTATGGAATCTTAACAAGTTATGCATATACATGAGCATTTTGATTACATTAACATTAATACCTTTTATGAGTTATAGAGTCCCAACTATTTTCCCAATTTCATCAACATTATATTTATCACTAGCGTACTCTTGTCCCAGGAGTTTATACCATAAACCATACTTCCGCTGTGCCACTACCATTGTCACTCAGTCACATTGGTTCTTTCCTTTCCCGCATCCCTAGGACCAATCTAGTAATCATAAATAATTCATATTCTCTATTAGGCTAACAACCACCCATCCTCTTTTAATGTCAAGGGACAAGAACTAATAAATTCGAAAATATAAAATTATTGCAAGTTTAATAAAACCGATCAATCAAAATACAACAATAATCACAAGTTTTCACTCCTCCAAGAGAATATCGTACAATCAACCTCAAGAATACAAGCACATAGAGGATAATCATCAATTCATGACTCACATAAACACATACAGTTAATTTCAATATAAGAAATCACTGGGAGAACATCGGTTAAGAGAACTCGAGTATCATGTTATGAGAATTTATTTGACAAAGATTTCTTCAATTATTGAAACTTGGGATCGTTTCTTTGAGATTATTCATTGAGCACACACTTTTGATAACTTTATTACTATTTATTATTATTATTCACAGTTAATGTACCGGCGTGGCATCCTCCCACCAAACGTCATATATTCTACAGGTCTTATTGGCATTGCCCCGATATATGTTTATAGCTATGGGGTCTTATTAGCATTGTGCAATTATCAAGCGCTTGTGTAATAATGCGTGTAACAGTGGCCATAAGACAATTAACAAGTCTTTTCACTTTTCGTTCATTAATAATATTCATCTTTTACTTTCAACATTTATCAAAGTATATGACAATATTGTTATTTCAAAGCATTTATTTTTGTATATCGTTAACTCAGTCTCACATGAGCATAATTTAATAAATAATTATTTATTATCAATTCGGTTTCTCATGGATAATCAATAAATAATAATGATCATCAATTCGATCTCTCATGGGCATAATTTAATATATAATTATTATCGTCAATTCGACCTCTCATAGGCATAATTCAATAAATAGTCATATCGTTAATTCATCCTCACATAGGTATAATTCAATAAGAATCGTCATCATCATCAATTCGGCCTCTTATGGGAATGATTCAAGAAATTAAAGCAAGTTTGTCACATCAACACAAAAATGTCATACTTATAGCACAATGCGACACTTAATCATGAAAATTACTATCGGAGTCTTCATTACTCATTAAGCATGAGTTATAACTAATTATTTGAATACCACTACTTGGATTTTCACCTCACCATTTATCATCAACATGCTAAAGCTTATCTTTATCCGTCATCAATTTACAAAAACAAGGCAATACTCACATACTTTGCTCATACCAATCCCTTTCGGGAACATAACACAAAAAATCATAGAACAACATACAATGAGTCAATAATATCATTTCCAAAATCTAAGGTAATATTCTACTGTTTCATCCACCATTACTCCTTGCATTTAGGCCTAGACATTATTTTTCCCATTAATTCTAGTTCATGAATATATAAATTAAGTTAGTCTACTATTCATTAAACCTAACCTACCAAGGAGCTAAGCTTGCTGCAACTTTTATGATTTTTAGCTCTTACGCAGCAACCTAGAGTTGATGACGACGCGAATAGAAGGATTTTATGGATGAGTTTCTCATGGTGAATCCTTCTTCTTTGTAAATAGAGACTAGAGAAAAGGGGGCACAACCCCTAAAATATTACCCTCATTTTTAATCCCAAACTAAGTTTAAAAATAATTAATAATAAAACTAATCATTAAGGCTGCAACATATTATCGCTGTGATGACCGTTTACCACTGCGGTGGCACTGCTATGGTAGAAAAGGCTCCGATGTAGCAGACTACGATGTTAAATCTCTTATTCAAACTAATGAGCTCTAACTAGCTCCAAGATTTCCCCATTTGACAATACTAGCTCAAAAACCAAATTTTAATTATAAACTTATTGCAGTAAATGACATTATCGGAGTTTTATAGTTTCGAATAGTGCTACAGGTAGCTAAACAGGTTTATTTCTCAAACTTAACACTACGCAAGATGCCACTACATTATGACTTTGCTAGCACCCTATAATAACTCAAAACTAAATTTCCGATCAAGACTACACTAGTTTTAAGATTTTTCTATCTTTCATGTTTGGGTATTAGAAATTGCAAGTATAGACCAGAAGGTACCCCATAATGACGGAATGGGTCGTTATAGTAGTTACCTATTTATCCTTCATTCATCCCCGAATAAGAGTGAAAGGTGGGACTCATTCTTGATGTACATAAACCAATTAATCTATTTGGCTATAAGTATCTGGAGAGATGCGTATTCTTAGAGAGCCGTTACGTAATAGTATAAAATTATGTCATCAATTTCAGAATGCGTTATTTTGAAATTTTGTTTTTTGAGATATAGTTGCAATTTACACTATGGTGGAGAACTTACCACTGTAATGATAATTCCCCCATACAATGTTAATAGCTAGATTTAAGGAGGGGAGGTAGATTTATTTTCCCTTATTTCATATCATCACCAAAAACTTCTACCCTTAGGTTCTCTCCGCACCAACTCGAGATTTCCTATAAGATACTCAAGTAAACAGTTCTTTTCTTGTAGTTTTACGCGTTGTTTAACTTGTTTGTGCAAGATTAATGTCTCACACTCACTAGTTTAGACCCAAGAATGAAAAAAAGTTGAAAATTTGAATTATCAGTAGTTTGTGAGATTTTTTTAATTATGAGTGACAATATTATATATCCAACATTAACACAATTTCCTGTGATTAAGATTCAAGATCTTTATGGTGGATTTGGGTAGAAAATGGGGTAGAATAGGGAAGAATTGATTTTTAGCTTGTAGAAGGTATATTCCAAAGTCAATCTCCCAGTTAAGAGGGAGTCCGGGTAGATCCTCAAGAAACACTTCAGAATACTCACTGACTACTAGAACTGACGAGAGATATGGGGTCCAGGCTTATAATTCTTAACCCAGACGAGATGATAGATGTACCCCTTCGAAATCATTTTAACTATAAGACTACCCTTTCGGTCTAAAATAATATTATTGGGAAATTTTCACGACTATGGTTCTACAATCAAATAAAGCATAATAGAAATGTCTAGAATAAGGTCAAAGTCTATTATATCAAGTTTTACTAGATCATTGGTGGTGTTTTTATGGAGGATTGAGCTCGTAAAATTTTATACACACTTTTAGCTATGATTGACTCTTCAAATGGAGTGGAAATGAAAAAGGGTTCTAAGAGTTGTTAAGGATAGACTCCAAATATTACTACAACATAAAGTTTTACAAAGGACAAAGTAGCCAAAAGGACTAACAAGGCATAAATATCATGCGAGAAGACTTTTAATATACCAGTGACAACATTAGGGGAACTTTTCTAATCCCTGTGAGATGACTGTACATAAAAGCAGTTTTGAATCTGGCCATTACCTATACAAGCTATGATACCTATTTGAAAATTCTGACCTACTGGAGTTACTGATGTAGTGGACTTGGCTCAATTACCCCTATTTCCATGCTTAGCAAGGGTAATCCTTCAATATATAACTTACTTGGCCTAGCCTTTAGAAATCATCCTTTCCATAGAGGCATGATTTTGGATTATTCCAATCGTACTACAAGTAGGATAAACTAAATAGCCTTTTAGAACTCTCCCCTATGAACACGAACCTGATACCCTACTTTTTTGCTTTTTTGAAGTTTAGGTGCTAGAGCACTAGTTGATAATGAGCACTAGTTGATAATGGAAATAGTCTAGAATACCTCTTTTGAATGTTTCACCAATTCTCATACACAGGCCTATACTATATGGAGTTAAATTCTACTGGTCTGGCCCTCTTACTACCCTTTCTTCCTTTAGCTTCCCCTCATTATCTATTATGCAAAAGTTGTATGTCGTTCTATGTTCATGTATTTGATCAGCATGGTCGATTTGCATATGAACTTACTCATCCTCAATCTGGGTTTCCTCACCATCTCTGGAGAATATTGAGACAGCTGGGTGAATTTTAGATTGTACTCCTTCATACTCAAGGAGTCTTACCTCAAGTTTTTGAACACTACCTTTGCCTCTCTCAACTCTTTCTGAAAAATCCAATAGAGGATATCCCAAATGAACTCATCTTAACCTGCCAGATGATAGACTTTTACACACGCACAAGTGTATGCGGTTTATTAAGTATATAGTGGCTCTTTCCGGAGCTGGGATACCAAACCCAAAGGACTTGTAGTTAGCAAATAATCAATTTCAAGTTTAACTTTTCTCTTAAAAGAACTCAAGATTTAAAAAAGATAATAAGGTTTGAAATTATAAACTAAATAAAAAATAGTAAATGGGGGTTCTTTGGGTTGTAACCAAGAGTTGGAGAATTTTGGGGTTAAGACTTACTCAATATTCATGCCAAACTATAGTAACACGTTGGTTTATTTATCTTTATTTTTTATCACGAGGTTGATAATATGGCTATAGTCTCTTGACCTTCTAACCGTCTACCAAATTTGATAATATAAATACAATATTGAGTGGGGATAGGACAATTATTTTTAATGTATTAAGTTATCATTCCCGTATTTGACCAAGAGGAGAAACCTAGGTATATCTCTATCCTAGGGCTAATAACTCTTACTATCACTTATAATATGTGGTCCACGCTCCCTATATTCCATGTTCCCCTATTTATTTCTCGAGTCCAAGGGTAGCATATAGGTTTATCCTAAAGGTCGTGAGTATTAGAATAGTAAGCATAAGAACAATAGGCACAAACAATACAATAAACAACATAAACCAAAATAAACTACATTATGCAATCATGACTCATAGATTAAACCCAAAAAGAGGGTGTTTATATGCTCATATAATTAAAAATAATCTCCATAAATAAGTTCATAAGAAAAGATATACGAAAAGTCAGGAAAGGAAGAAGAACCTCAATGTAGAGCTCTTACTCTTCTTTTTTGTGCTCCAAAACGTGTGTGAGCCAAGGATGGGTGAATAATCGACTAAGTAAACCTTTTATATTCCTATATAACTCATCCAAATCATCCCCACATGAATTTTAGTTTATAATATGCAGTCGACAACTTTATAGTTCATTTAAATACATTTTTAACCATTTAACTTGACCTTGCAAGGCGAGGAAGACTTGATGAGTTTAGGGCCGTGACGCAGGGATTGTAGCAAGGAAAATAAGTATCCCATTACTTTTAACACCATTCTACATAATATACTTTATCATGTAAGGATCATGTCACGGGCTTTTATGCCACTATAAAACTGTATCAATCCATTTTTCGTCCGAGCTTGTTTAGGCTAACTACTGCCTCATGTCTTGATTATAAGCTTCTTTGTTGGTTACTACAGCATAAAGGAACAAGTAATATTTCAAACCATCTCCACAAAAATCCCAAATACCTAGAATTTATCCTCCACAAAGCTACCATTAGCTAACAAAACCAGCCGAGCCTAGGAGGGACTAGCATCTCGTCTTGACTTTTTCTTGCAAATTTTCTTCACTTAGAACTTGAGTATTGATTCCATATCCTTCATAACTTGTACCAGGTTGAGAATGTATGAAAAATAAATCTCAATTCCTCCACATTGAGTCCTCAAAATCACTTTTGTATAGCTCAAAGTTAGCCTCTCACAAGCTTAACTAGCCTTAACTAGTTTCACTTGTGGATTTTGCTACCTTTTTCATCCATCTATTTTGATTGTGACTATCAAAATATAGACTTAAAATAAGTTCCAAAATCAACCTAAAAGATCTCATAACAAATAATTAGGCCATTATAAAACTCAAATAAAACACATTAAAGCATGCCTAGAGTAGCCGGTTTAAACTTGTGATCTCATCTAAACTTTATCTTCTTATTTTGCACTTGTTTTAGACGAAATGTATAATAAAAATCATAAACAAGGTACTTATCATATATTTACACTATTATTACCATTTATACTTGCAAACAGACCAAGTTATCCTCAAAACAAGGGTAAAAGGTATGTAGAATAAGGTAAGCAAGTTTATACTTTTACCTATGATCAAGACCAAAACTTAAAGCTATGTTCATCCTCGAAAACTCCATACTCATATATACATTAATAAAGAATCTAACATCACTAATTAAAATAATATACTCAATCTAAAACTACAAAGAATATCATAGGTGACAAGTATACAAGGATGATGCTTAATTAACTTTAAACCAAATGAATGACTATTCAAAACTTTATAGTCTTAAGAATTGACTCTTAAAATTAGAAAATTTATGCATATTACTCAATTAAGACACCTTATAGATCACCTATATTTCATCAAACATGTTCCTTCACAACAAGAAAGTTACCTAATTCACTTATAAATATACAATTAAGTACAAGAAAAGGTATAAGAATAAAGTTTAACTCACTCTCCTAAAGAATTCACTTATGAAAAATGATTACTCATAGGCTTTCCCTTAGCGTAATAATCTATTAATTTAAGAATGTCAAAGCTTTAGATCAATTAGGATTGTTAGGGTTGTAATGTAGGCTAAGGATGGATAAGAACTATTTTTTCCAAGAATAGTGACTAACATTACTAAGCACTTTAATATATTTTTATTCCATTGTGATCTTTATTAAAACACCTATATCACACCACTTTTACACCCTTAACTTTATTTATTTTTCCCTCTATATTTAAGAAAATTCACATGTACATACTATGGAGTATTTTCATTTGAAATGATTCATTTTATATGAATTTTATCTTTTTCTTACTCCCCACCCAACAGATAAACTTTATTTACACCAAAAGATATACTTTGAGGGCTTCACATTCACTTATTCTTTTCTTTAATTTTCTACTCCTTTTTCACGTATATATTCAATTAAAGCATTTAGGAGTTTGGATTAAATTAATCAAATTAAAGGTCTATTGAAAGAAAAGGAATAGGCTACCAATGAGGCTACCAAAGGATAGACTAATGACTCAGTAGGTCTAACTAAGATCATACATAATTGGTGGACAAAAGGAGGGATAAACAAGGCTATCAAAGAAGACCTATATCATCTCCTAAAGTTAACACTCTTTATTTCACTATCGAACACACTGGGAAAGTTATAGACATCAAAATACAACATAGAATACACAAAACCTTACACACAAATGGTACATGCTTAAATAAAGAAGGGTCACAATAGACTCTCAATCAAGCAGTTGCAACAAATGAGACTAGGTGTCTCAAAAAAGTCAATCAAATCAATTTTTCAGCATGCTCTACAATTCAAAACCACTTGCACCATTCAGTCAATCATAACCTAATAATATCACTTAGTCATCAATTAGTGAAAGGGTCCAATTATTAATCCTAATGATTAATTTTCCTAAATACGGTTGTCATTTGTCTTTCATCGAGAAAAGCCCCTAAAATATGACTAAGAATTTAAAAATTATTCCTAAAAACCAAAAAGGGATATCGGTTCAAGGGGAACTCCCTCAGAAAAGAACCAAAAAGAAAAATCAAGGAGTGGATGAAGTGTGTTTATAAATAGAGTCAAAAACAAAATAAATTATTTTTTAAAAAATTTAACCAAAATAACTAGAATGAAAAAAATAAACCTATAACACATTCTAACCTAAACAAATAGAAAGGTTCCCTATTCCATAATTAAAATTATGCTTTATCCCCAAAGTGGAAATTAAGAACAAGAAAGAAAACTCCTTGAGGCCTCTGGGCCTAGCTAGCATGTCAATCCTCAAGGGGTCTGGAGGACCCCACCTTTTATTCCAGTTGTTCTTTTAGATTAGATTTTGGTACATCATACTTTTTCTAAACCTATGGCCACAAAACAAAATCAAAAACAAAAACCGTAGGTGGCATTAAAAAAACACTACCCTAACTTGGGTTGCCTTCCAAGCAGTTCCTGATTTACTATCGCAGCACGATTCCTATCACATCACATCAACCATAATCCTTTGATCTCTTCCTCCAACTTAGAGGCCATCTTCTCCTTTTTTTTTCACCAAACCAACACTCACAGGCTCAAATTTTCTTATCATCTTTTTATCTATTTAACGCTCACGTGCGACTTTTTTGGGCTTAGGTTTAGGCTCAGATTTCAGAGCTTCTGCCACTTTTGGCACTTTCATGAGGAAGTCAAAAGGAGTTTTCTTGGACTTGTACTTCTCCACCCCACACTTATACCATTTCATCACCGTGATCTTATAATGATCTTTGTATTGTGCGGAGTCAAGTGCCTTGTATACTCTGAAAGTCACTTTTTTATCATCCAACCTCATTTTGAGAGTGTTTAATGTAACATCGATCAATGCTCCACCAGTCACCATAATGGATGTCCTAGAAAGATTAGCAACCTTTAATCTGCATTAAAGTCAAGAATAAAAAAATTAAAATGTATGATAAACTTACCAACATTTATGAGGACATCATCAGTTATTCCTTTAGGCTGAACAATAGCCCTATTAGCCATCTGCAATAGCATAATGCAATGCCTTAGTTTACCCAGATCAAATGAGTTAAACATAGATAGTGGCACCAAATCAATGCTTTCGCCAAGTCACTTATTCTTTAGCAAATAATAATCTAATTATGTTCATGTTTATTTTTAAATAGTCTAAGATATATTATTCATTATGAGATATACTACTAACAAGAAAAATCTAATAAAATCATAAACACCAATTGTATACTTATTAAAATTATAATTAAAAACATAAAGCATAAAAAACATACCTCTTAATATATCTTCAGATCACCGGAGCTATTCCACCTTCCTGGCCTAATTGCCCCTAATTCTTTCCTCCTGAAATTTGTAAAGGGATTCCAGCCTGGAATAAAGGATGTTCTCAACGGAATGTCCACTAAAGATTATAAGAGATAAAATTTTTAAACTAGTTATGTATCTAAATATAATTTTTCTAAGTATATTTTTTGGATTTTTATGATCTTAGAAGAGTTTTTCTTCTATAGTAGTAATATCAAATGAATATTAATTTAGCTAAACATGAGAGAAATTTTCAAGACTAGAGAGGGAGAGAATAGTTGAAATTTTTTATGTATTTTTTATTAGAATGAGAGGCTCTTTATATAGACAACCTCATGACATGCTTACATCATTACTTACATCACAAATAGTAAAAAGATGACATCATTGCTTATATCAAAAATAATTTGATGAAAATATTAATATTTTTTCGGCAGCTTCATATCTTGCTATATCCACTGTTGTTGACATCTTCATATTCTTGTTGTTTCTATTTTTTCCATATTAATTTGATTTTTGTAGTATTTTTTTTGTTTTTTTTAATATGACCTTTTGCATTTGCATTGAGCCGTAATATGTTGGGCTTCATGTATTTAAATTACATGATCCTGAATAATATATATGTATAATATTGGGCTTTCAAAAAGGATCAACTCCTTCTTTTTTACCTTGATTAATATTGGTAGTAGTAATATTAATAACAAGCTTTTTTCTTTGTCCTGGTGCTAAGTGATATTGTTCCACTGTTTTCTTTGCATGTACATGTTTCAAATCAATGATTTTGTCATGCAGTAAGGTCAGTTCCATAGTGTCCTGGGTCAATATATCATTGTTGTAATATAAGGTAATAACTTCTTCCACATCACCTCCTTGAGAAGATGCAATAATACAAGCTTTGCATATTTTTATCATATCTTATAGCTTGTTCTTCAATGTAACAAGTCCAATGACTCTTTTGACACTTAGTCATTCTTGAAATTTATCAATGGTACATGGTATCTGCTGTTTGAGGTCTTTATCATCCCCATTGATTGTACTATGTTTGCCAGTTTTGAATAGCTGACAAATTACAATAGGTTTTCCAGTAATATCGGTTGAAGCATCAAATATCTGTATACCATATATACCTTTGCCAAATGATTCCATCATAGCTCTAGTAGATTCTACTATCACACTTGGCAATTGTGCAATATTATAAAGAGTATCATTTACTATTATTTTATCAATAAATCCATAAGTAAATAATTTTTTCACAACGTTTGGACTAGCATTTTCACCACACAAATATCTGGGATATTTGCTTATTTTTGCACATCTCAGAATATGTGGGTTAGT
>JBDJHY010211103.1:0-11117 GCA_039654485.1 Withania somnifera | reverse complement strand
TATTTCTATAGCCTTTTATTGATAACCTCCCTCCTACTCAGTATAATCAAATGTATTGATTGCATAATTTCTTCCTGCAAGTCTTTTACACATATAGTTTCATCCAACCATCTGAACGCTTGTATTTGACTTGAACCCTCATTCCTAGCAAATTTAAAGTAAAGTGATGAGTTCCCACTTTATTCGGGAAAAAGATGGGTTATCTTTATTTCCTTTTTTTGTCTAGAATTGAGACACTTAAGATAGTATTTCAATCAGCTTTTACCAGTTAGGGGCATTGTCCTAGCCGTTTGATATTTAGTTTGTTAGTGGCTATCAGATAGTATAGTGACAGTTGACATTGAGTTTTTTTTATTTCTTTCAATATCATTATTTTTTTATATGTGAGGCTCATTGCCCCATTTTCATTATATTTTACTATGAGATTTCTTTTGTTGAGTACGAGTGATAGATTCATGTATGAGCCAAGGGTCCATTTAAGGCTACTGAGGCAACTTAGTGGCTGAGGATGCCTAGTCCCGCCTAGGAAGTGACTACAAGGCATGAAAAACTTGGTATCAGAGCTTTAGGTTCAAGTTTCCCAGGATGTATGAATACCAATATTAGATACACTTTTTGTTGTAGGTATGAACTGCACCCTTGTTCAATTCGTACTTTGTGCTATGGAGTTTAAATCCAAGAAATTTTTTCTCACTCGTCCTTTATAGCTTCAATCATGCTGCCCAAAAGAGCACCAGTTCACAAAGCAGTCGACCCAACAGTTCAAATACCAGGATCAGCCAAATCAGGCCCCTTAGTCTCTGATTGTCTTTATGATTCAGCCCTTACCTCAACCCTTATTTAGTAGTTGAGGAGACTTATTTTGTAGACACTAGAGGTGCAGTTGGGTAAGCATTTTGTGGTAAAATGATCTTAGAGCTAGAATTATGAAGTTAGAAGTGTGAGATCAGAGTGGGATATAGTTGTTGATTAAGGTGTGTAGTTGGATGCTATATGGTTATTTGGGAGTAGTAGGAAGAATAAGGAGTAATAAGTTAGTGCTGGTACATAGTTATATAAGTAGGATAAAAGGATGATGGTTAGGAAGACTTAGATTATGTTGTGGTCGAATATGGTAAGGTTGTGCATATGGTGGAATCTATTTTACTAGGTGGTTGAGATTTGACTAAGTCATTGTTGATTCTCACAGGACTAGTGTTACCCAGGATGTGAATTAATAGTTTTGAGTCTGAGTAGTGATGAAGAGTTGTATGTTACATGTGTTTAGGATAGAGTGATAGGCTTGAACTATAGATGAACTTCCTAGTGTGAAGTATTATGGCATGAGGGGGGATGAATAATTGAATGTTTTATGTTGGTATGCTAGAGAGAGTGTAAGTGTAAATGGTTGAAGTCCATAAGAGGGAGTTTGGTGTTCAGGTGTATAATGTGTGCCTGATCTTGCAGAGTGTTAGTCGTATCCTAGTATAGAGAAAAAGTCAACTTAGAAACTTTAGCTTTGAAGAACCAGTCTTGTCTTTGACCTGTTCATGACCTTCTTACTTTTTGTACTTCGACTAGAGATGAAAGTCCATGCACCTTATGAAGGTTTACATTTATTTTCATTTTCGAGAATGAAAAACAATTAAATTAGACAGCCCGAAAAACAATTAAATTAGACAGCCCGACAACCCTACTCATGATGTAGAAATCTAGCCAACTTATATTGTCAGTTATAGAATGCCAATTGTTCAATGTATCCCCTGAAACAGCTCCGGACTACCTCGTACGATCTTGTCCACCCTGCTATTCATACTAGGATCTTCATTATAAAAAAAATACAAAAGTATAGCCTGAGTTCGAAAACAACGGGTATCCAATAGGTATCACTGGCCTACTGGACAAATGCAAGCATAAGTAAGGTAAAGAGAAACCATAAGCAAATAGGGCAATAACATGTAATTAGCAGACATAAAAGGGGTAATCATGGTAATAAATGATAACTACAGTGAATGGTGAGCTTTCATTATGTGCACAGTAGATCTAAGTCACAGAAAAACCATGAACAACACAACATGTACCTGGAGCTCTAACATAACCATCACTAAGAAGGATCATAAAAGTGAGTACAAGGCGAGTAATAGACTAATCTATCAGCAAGTAAGCAAGGAAAATAACCACAACATCTATCTAACAACAATACATACCAGCACATAAGTAACCCAACAGTACTCCCCCTATAAGCACGAAGAGTACAATCAGCCACGAAGAATGCAATGCAAAGGGGTGCTGAAAAAGAGTAAATAGTATCTGTATGCACCCTCCCCGACACATAGCCCTACCAAAAAGGACCCATGAGAGACCTCTTCATATACCACCACTCCTCCTATATACCCTCCCCATACTGCGCAACATGCCCGACATTGCGACTTGAGTCGGAAGGCCCATAGAGGTATTCAATCCTACGTATAAAATCCTCGTAAAAAGCCAACTAGGGCATAATCATTAGCTATATGATATCGTAGTAGAAATATCAAATTCATACATGTAGGAAAATTTCAAATCCGATAAACCCAATTAACGCCATGTAGGCAATATCCGGAACTCACAGTGATAGTGAGAAAATAGGACCAAGTGGTGTAAGAAACAACACACGGGGCGAATCCACGTCTGACCTTCTGATATTTCCTGAATGCGGTCATGAAAAGATAAATACAATAGATAAGAAATTACTTTTCGATTATCATTCTTCCAAAAATCCCAGTTACCTTTTAAAACACCAATGCATACTCGCAACAAAAAATAAAACAACAGTCTAGATCTACTCTGAAGCCACCAGCTAAAATCAGGGGATAGCTACTAAGCTCTAATCACTAATGTAATCCACTCCCTAACCTCAGCTACATTCCAAAGACAACATGAAACACACAAAAAGGGCCTCATAGCCCCAGGGGTGTATAACAAGGTAAAACTACATCAAGATAAACCATAAGCCAAAGTAATAACTGTAATCGGGGCTCCAAAATAGTAACACATCCCCGAACTAGAAATTTACTAAAAATATAGATCACTAAGTACCCAGTTTAAAAAAAGTAAGTCATAGCCTACCTGAATTTCGACGATAAACTTGAGAATCGTGCTAAGAGATTCAAAAATCACAAACAAGCTCGAAATCGCCCGATACTAGTAAAAATGTAATCCACACATCAAACCTAGTAAAACAAGTCCTATACTGCTATATAAAAGATCAGGCCAAATTTTTGGACTAAAAATGAGCTCGTGGGCCCTATAACCCAAAAAAATAAAAATATAAATTTTGGCCCATAGAGCACAATTTTACGAATGCATGGTTCAAATTTGGTCTTAATATGATAAAAAACGAGTAAGATAGGAGTCCGCAAAGTTAAAAGCATAAACTTTACATATAAGAATTCCGCTAGAATTATACGAGAATTACTCGGAATAAGGAGGAACAAATTCAATAATTCAAATCCTCAGCTTACTCACTTTTGAATTGAGAGAAAAATTTAATAATATACGATATAAATGCTTCCATAGTTTAGTCTCGAATGCAAGAAAAAAAAACTAGTAATAGTCTATATACATTACAAATAATGGAGAATCTTGCCACTAACTACAACTATAATCTCTCATATATTGCCACCTAATTATATGTTGTTGCCACCTAACACCCCTATAATACTACTAATCAATAAATAAATCCACCTATCATCATGTAAGTCCATGTGTAATGGTGATGGTTGTCACCACTACAAATTTTTATTTAGTTAATTATTCGAATATTGTGTAGACTCATTATAAATTAAATATAATTCTTTAAATATAGAATTTTTAATAGAAAAATCATCTCTTATAATGATAAATCTTCAATGTAATTTATCACATTTTGTATAGTAAGGATTCGTGAAAGGTATGTAGGACTTCAGCAGGGATTGTCTTCCACCCTTGTGTCCAAACCTTTCACTTTCAAGTTTTATATTTCGTAATAGAAATTGTTAAAGGTTTTTCAATTCACATTATATGTTGAAATTACTTCTCCTTGCATGTTCTTGATAGTTAATTACTTTACATGAAGTATACGTATCATATCACGAATATACATGTCCTTATTAGTTAGGCGCTTATCAGTTGCATATCCATATGACTTAGAAGGTATGAGGATGTATGTTTCATGAGTAGAGAGTCATGTTGGTAGATTTGTGAAGTTTATATGTTATTTGTTGAAATTGGAATTATATGTATTTTAGGTTGAAGAGTCAAATTGGTGAAGTCATGATAGAAGCATGCAACTTGTTATGTTATACATGATTGACGAGTTTTGATGTGAAGCATGTTACAAATAAGAGTCATAATGCGTGAACTGATAATGTTTTCAAACTTTAACTTGAATTGAGAATTTAAGTGTCATGAACTACTTGACTTTCTATGAGGTTTTAAGTCTAACTATAAAGAACATCCAAATTGAGTGTTTTTGGCTGATTAAGCCTAATCGAAAGTATTGATGTTTTCAATAATGGTTTAATACATGGATTACAATTTTAAGAAGAAAGATATGTTTATAAAGAGATAAGATGATGTCTATACGACAAAATTTCACGTGATCGGTTGGCAATAATCTGCTACTTAAGATGACAAGAAAGTAAGAAGTGACTGTTAATGGATGTTTTGGGAGGAGTATTATCACTGAGAGTATTTGGGTCAGAAAACCCCTATCCCATAACCTATGTCTGCAAACGTAAGAAATAATGTTATTGCCCAAAGAGAGCATATTTGAAATGAAGGTACTAGTTGGATCCACTAGGAGCAGCTTAGAACCCTTTACCTTGGCAGGTTTAGGGAATACATACCAACATGGTGAATGTTGGACTTCGTTTCTATATGCCCGAGGTATATCCATTAAAAAAACTCCCAAATGATGAAAAAGGATAATTTTGATGTAAAAAGATGATAAAGAAGCTTTGATTAAGTGTCTTCTATCTTGTTAAAATAAAAAATGTCTGAAGATGTTTTACTGAGTTATCTTTATTTCCCTTTTTTGTCTAGAGCTAAGACACTTGACATATTATTTCATTCAATTTTGGCCAGCTAGGGGCATTGTCCTAAACGTTTAATATTAAGCTTTTTAGTGGCTTTTAGATAGTAGAGTGACAATTGACATTGAGTTTTCTATTTCGTTCAGTATTATTATCATTATTGTTTGAGATGTGAGGCCCATTACCCCTTTTTCATTTTTACTGTGACATTTCTTTCACCGAGTATGAATGATAGATCTAGGCGTGAGCTAAGGGTTCACTCAAGGCTACTAACGCAACTTAGTGAATGAGGATGTCCGGTCCCACCCAAGAGGTGACTCCAGGGCGTGATAGGCTTCTTATTCATATATTTTCATTATTTTCCAGGTAGGTTATGACTTTTCTTCTTTAAGAATGTGCACGTATAAGGTTCCATGGTGTCACTGGATAGCATGTGGGGTTGAGACTTAGGTTTGGTCATCCCTTACTATATTATTTTTATTTCATCGCCTTGCTTTTGCTTTATTGGCCTAGTATTTAATCGTTTATCCCCCTACGAGTAGTCTTATGATATATGGATGTTGTTGTCTCCTCTGTTCTCTCCCTGAGTACCTTATTGGATACATTATGATGATAGGTATTGTTGATTATCCTTGTTGAGCATGTAGTTGGTCCTTAGAGCCTAGATAGTACCTGCTTAAAAAGTTTCAGTATTGCACATGTCTTTCTAAGCCTTGTCCTTTGTTAAATGATTTATATTGATATTTGATTTGCTCTTGACTATGGTTTGTGCATCCTAAATCTATTAGGGTAATGTTTTTATCCTTGGGAAGGATTGATGCCCCGGTTAGGGCTTGAGAGACTTATCTCGGGCTGTGTTGAGTCTACTTTGAGTAGGTATGGGATAGAGTTATGCTGTTCAGGAAAGCTGAGACATAGAATATGATTGATGCTCTGGTTTCAGTAGTTGACTGTATATGAAATGTGACTCATTTGCAAGAATATTTATTGGTTATGGAAAGAGTAGATGTTGGTTATTGACATAAATAGCTTCATGATATAATTAAATCGTGTTTCTGTCAGACTAACACTAAAAGAGATTTCTATTACATGCATACCTTCCACTACCACTTTGCGGGTATGAAGGTATTCTCCAGCAGAGTCGAACTCTACTTTTAAGCTTTCACTACTAATACAAGGTCTTGGGTATGGTTGTTATTGCTTGGGTTTGACTTTGTTCTCTTCTCCTCTTTTTATTCTCTCTATAGTTATGTTTTGAGTTACAACCCGCTGGTTGCCGCTCGGGGCTGTGGAATAGAATGGCCTACAAGTAGGATTTGGTAGGCACCATCATGACCCAAATTTATATGTATACATATATATAAATGAAAAGAAACTAAGTTACTTTACTTCTATGTGTATGAAACATGTTCTTAATTCAGATGTAAAATAACTATAGAAATAAGTAAAGACGTATTTTACGTGAAAAAATATCCTAGAATAGAAGTAAAAAGCCATGAACCACTTCCACTAACTCAGTGAGAAGTTTATGATTGCAACTCTATAATCACTAAACTCTAACTTTCTCAAAACTCACTTTCCCTCTCTTTGAAGAGGTACAAACCACTTCTTGAAACTGACTCACTCTTCAACTAAAGTCCTCACCAACACTTACAAAAACAATAACAAAACCCACTCAGAGTTAGTAACTCCTCACTTGCACTTAACCTCTTTTCTTGAAAATAATCTCTCATTGATTATGCAATAGATGCCTTATCTTGTCACTGACCATGTATATATATAGCTGCTACTCCCTTGACCTTCTCCTAACTTTCATAGGAAAGGAAAATCTTTCCTAACAGGTAAACAAATTGTTGAGAGCCTTTCCTTGTTTAACTTTGAGACCTTTTCCTTGTTTGATTTATTTCCATAATTTATAGTTTATTCTCCTTATCTAACTAGGATTTCCATATATAGAACAAATCGGTGCATACTTTGTATATCATCAAAATAGAACAACAACAACTTCATGTAGACTTATCAATTTTCCCCTATTGATGATAACAAACACATTTTAGCTCAAACTCTAATTCAAACTTATTCCCCCTCAATTTTAGTTTCCAAGCACAGGTTCTAGTTCCCCCTTAATGTAAGCACCTGACTCAAGCTCAACCTTAATGTGTACTTCTCCTCTTTGAAATACTCTAACTCAGCTCAACTCAGTGCGATGGTATACTTGTGCAACAACTCAGTTTACTTCACATCATATATTTCCCCTTTTGGCATCATTAAAAACACATAACAGAGGTACGATAGAAATAACTCTAATCTTTAACGGGCCATAATACATAAACACATGAAAAAACATAAAGGCTAGGACATTTAACATCATTTAAAGAAAGAAAAAAATATATCAAAAATAGAACAAAAACTGCCAAAATGTCAGAACTAGCACAAATTTAAGTTTTAAACCAAGCATTAAACAAAAACATGTTAAAGGCATCAGTTCGCACAAATAAACATTGTTAATCTGAGAAACAAGGGATAAGGATAGATCAACAGTAAGATAGGCTAGGTATAGGAATCAAGAAGATTTTTAGAAGATTTGGAGATCAATCTCACCAGGGTCTGTAAACTAGTTAGGTGAGAAGTTTGTTGCTTCATCAACTGATCCTTCAAAGAATCTACTTCAGATTGTGAAGTGGAAAGCTGATCTTTTAGTTTTTTGACACTCACTTCTCGTCATGGAATTCTCCTCTTGAGATTCTTGCAACTTCATCATCATCTGAGACAGATACCCAATGTTCTTCACAATAACAAACGTCTACTCCAAACACCCATATTCATCTAGAGTTTTTATAAGATTCTTTTATTTAGGGTAATGCTCTTACCCCATCCTGACCCTGCCTCACCCCTGTGAACTTCACTCTAAAACTCTTAAATACCTCAATCAAAAAGATGTCATAAGCCATGTCATGATTACCAAGTCTAGGAATTATAACTCTCTCGATATGCTTTAGTATTAGGAAAAGAAATTGACTTTCTCACGCTTTTGTAGAACATGAATGTCACATATTTCTATATTTAGCTTCATGCTTCTTACCATCTCTATGCAATAATACCTTGTTCACCAATTCAAATAGAAACTTATTGTTTGGCCCCATCTCCTTCTTAAACACCTTTCTGGTAGTTTTTTTTAACCTTTTCCCTTACCCTTATGTACTTTCAAGTAAGGAGACAATCCTCAACGAAATTATTATCATGAAAATGCTTTCCCTCAGCAAGAACATTTAAAGCAGTTCTCTACTAGCAACATCAAACATCAGATCCACCTTACCAACCTTTGAGATTACTATACCACCCTCCAACACATTCATATTAATATAAAACTCAGTCATTTGATCATAATACATAGTTGGATCATTTATTTTTAGCAAGTGTCCTCATTCTCGATACTCAAACAATTTCACCAAATCTTGAACTACATGGTTCAAAATTACCTTAGTCTAGCACCCTTCCTTTGAATACAGCCTTAAACTTGTACAAGACTTCCTTTCCTATCTTTAAGAACTTTTGATGAATCTTGTTATGTTTTAGTTGATTCTCTTCCACAGGTACCTCCTCTTCCTCCTTTTCTATCCGATTCATCCTCATCCACATCAATAAGATCATCATCTTTTATAATTTTCTTTTTCCTTTTAGAAACCCTAGTCCTTTTATGTTCCTCAGTCAATGCAGCAGCCTCTGTGACACTCTTTCTTGTGTGGGGAACTCTGGGAGGCAAGGAAGAATAGTAGGGTTAATTTTTCATGATAACTTTGGGGGCTATAGTAGTCTTGATTTTGAAGTCTATATGTTTCTTGTAGTTAGGAATAGGAGTAGTTATCATGTCTAGAACCTTTTCTTGACTAACATCTTCATCAACAGACTCATCTTATGAGGCGGTTTTTTAACTTCCTTAGTTGCGGGTGATCTGGGTTTTCCCCCAAAAGAAAGAGCGGGTGTGGGGAGATCTGGGTAAACTCTGTGCATGACTATGTCCAATATCTCTCAAATCCTCCTTATTATATTGAATAATGAATCTTCTTCTTGGGTGTGAGGATGCAGATGGTTTGAATCCACTAGAGAAATAAAAAATAGATTTTTGGATAAGAGAAAGATTTCAATAAGGGTTTATAATTTCTTGAATTTTTTTAAGTATAGAATTCAGATGGTTTTAGACATAAAAAAGGAAGCAATCTCTTACTGATTGGACATTGGAACAGGTAATTCTGAAAAACATTTTGTGCCTTTTCTATTTTTCCAAGTGTTGGGGTTTTTCATTTAAGTGAGGTACAGAGATGAGTATCAGTTTCTACTAATATGATAATATTTGAAAAGCAACATAACTCAACGTTTAACAGTTTTGTAAAGGGTGTGCATACCCGACATGAGGACCATGTTCTCGTTCTCTCCTGATCCAAAACTTTCTTTTGCTTGAGATCAAGTTTTTCCCACACTCCCCATTACTTACATACATGAGTTGATTATAGACCTAAAAATACCAAAGTTAAATCAACTACTCTGATTGGTTAAATAAAAACTGCTATGTTATTCTTTCTTTCAATCATCCAGAGAAAAACATTATTAATGCTCATTCTCAGAGTTGATTTATGAGGCCCAAGCATGATATATTCTTCTCAATTTTTTCTCTCCCTAAAGAATTTATGAAGATATCATAAATTTGTTCATCATAAGTTCCATATGAAGTCATCATGATCAGACCCTTTTCTATATTATCTCTAAGAAAGTGATGCCTCATATCAATGTGCTTGGTTCTCTTATGCTGCATAGGATTATTTGCCATACTTATTGCACTTTTATTATCATAAAATGTAGAAATACACCCAGTATCAACCCTTTAATCCATAAATTGTTACTTTATCTAAAGAAATTATGAACAACAAGAAATAGCTACAACATATTTAGCTTCATATGTTGAAAATGCAAATAAATTTTTCTTTTTTGTGGCCCAAGGTATGAGACAAGGTCCTACAAAGTGAGATAGTCCTGAAGTACACTTTTTATCAACCACAAAACCAGCATAGTCAACATCAGCATATCCAACAAAATCAAAGTTTTCTCCAGCAAGATACCATAACACCAAATTCTGAATTCCTTTCAAGTATCTAAAAAATCTCTTCACATCCTGCAGATGTGACTCCTATGGAGAAGACTGGAACCTTGCACATAACCCAACCTTATACACAATATCAAGTCTACTAGCAGTGAGATAGGGAACTGAACCAATCATCTCTCTATACTTAGTTTCTGGCATACAAATTCCTGATAGATCTTGATCAAGCTTAGTAGTGGTTGAAATAGAAGTATTATTAGTCTTAGATCCATCCCTGTCAAATTCTTTAAGAAATTCCTTTACATACTTCTTCTAATGAATGAAAATTCCACATTTTGATTGTTTGATTCGCGATCCTAAAAAGAAATTCAGCTCTCCCATCATACTTACTCAAATTCACTATTTATAAACTTTGCAAACTCAACACATAGAGACTTATCAGTGTTTCCAAATATTATATCATCCACATATATTTGAACAACAAACAACTTTTTTTCTTCCTTTTTCAAAAAAAAAGTATTATCTATCCTACCCCTAGTATATAAATTATTCAGCAGGAATGAAGATAACTTGGCATACTAGGCCATTGGATCTTGTTTAAGATCATAAAAAGCTTTATCTAGCATGAACACATAATCAGGGAATTCAAAATTCTCAAAACCAGGTGGTTACTTAACATAGACTTCTTCACCTAGATACTCATTCAAGAACGCACTTTTAACATCCATGGTACATTTTGAACTCCATGTGGGATGAAAAATAAATGAGTAATATAATTTCTTAGATTCTGGATACTGGAGCAAAAGTCTCATCATAATCAATTTCTTTCTCTTGATTGTATCCTTGAACCACCAACCTATCCTTATTTCTAATGATATTTCCATGATCATCTAGTTAGTTTTTGAAAATGCATCTAGTACTAATGATAGTCCTGTCAATGGGTTTGGGAACCAAGTGACACACTCTACTTCTCTCAAACAGATTTAGTT
>JBDJHY010211093.1:0-11406 GCA_039654485.1 Withania somnifera | reverse complement strand
ATTTCATATTATTGTTTTTTTCGCACATACTGTTGTAGTCCTCTGCTTTGGCTACGGACTACAGGGTTTGGTTCTCCAACTGGGTGGATAGTAGGTGCCATCATGACTCCGAGAAGTCGGGTCGTGACACATACCTCCGATGCTCCTTGATGTGAATGAGACATAGCACAAGATAAGGAAGAATATCTATCCTCACTACCTCCTATGTCACCCCAATATTCCTCTGAGGCCTTATAGGACCTTTGAAGGAACGTATTATAGCTGACATTGTCCTCAAAGCCATGTAGTGAAGTGTGAGGACTCCCTCTTCACTACTATTCTCATAACCAAATCTTTCTACTCCATCGTCTTCTCTGTATGAGCTATAGAACTCCTTAAATTCACCCTCACTCTCGGAGTAGTAGATTACCTCATCATGTTCATTAGGTCCATATTCATGTGTGTAGGTACCATCATGATTCTCATGTGTGTAAGAACCATCATAGCCTTCACACGATTCACTACACATTCCATGAACCTCATCATCGCATCCACAGGTTCCATGTGACTTCCACAATCACTCATGGAAAAAGCCATGGATGACATTTTCTTTTTATGTCTTTGTGAGTACCTATAACATTAGCAAACAAGTTAGTAACAAAAGTTCCTCATGTCGTCCTTTGTGTTACACTCGCCTTACCTTTATAGTTGCTCTTTAAATTGCTTCTAAACTAACGTCACTCAACCAATTCAAGGTTGTCAGTATTTTGGTAGAATAATTCTTTTTGACACAAAATGGACTAAAGGAATACCGTACTTGAATCAAGAAAGTTTAATGAGAATGAAAGCAAGAAAATCTTGAAAGAATTAGTACAAAAGAAATGAATTCAAATTGAACTAGTATTCAATTAGTATGAATGAATACTAATCGATTACTAGTTGAGAAGATATGTAAATTGAACGAGGAAACTTGATTCCAAAGCTGGACTTACCTTTCAACACTTAGTAAATTCAGTTGTGTAGAAAATGAATTTAAACAATAAGAACTTGAATTGATCAAAAAGAGAAGGTTACCACATGTTTTGGAACACTTTAGGACCTATTTACAAAGGGGGCTTCACCATTGTTTGAGTGGGCAAACCACCGTCAAAAGGGGCCCACCGAAGATCTTGGAAGCAAGGAAGACTTGCTTACCTCCATACCAAGGTGGAGGACCGCCATCTAATAGGGCGGAGGTGGTGGCTGGCTGCTGTCCTTCACAGCCCAACCGTCGTGTTGGGTAGATTTCCTGTAGCTTGCACGAGATTTCTCCTTTTTGTGTAATTCCTTTTGTACCCCAAAGCCTTATGTTTTCCCACCAAATTACTTCAACCAAAACACCTTTTCACTCAATTTCAAACTCCAATTTGATAAATAAAAAAAGTGATGAACATCAATCAACCACATTAACTTCAACCAAGAACACTAGAATTCAGAATCGCTCATATCCTCATGTCACCCCATATTTCTCCAAGGTCTTATAGGACCTTTGAAGGAACTTATTGTACCTCATGAAGTGTGAGGACTTTCGTCTTCACCACCATACTCATAACCATACCATTCTACTGCACTATCTTCCATATAGGATCCATAGAACTCCTCAACTTCACCTTCACTCTCTGAGTAGTAGATCACTTCATCATGTTCATTGGGCTCACCTTCATGTGTGTAGGTACTATCATAGCTCTCATGTGTGTAAGAACCATCATTTCCTCCACACGATTCACTATCCATTCCATGAACATCACCATCGTATCCATAACTTTCACTGTGACTTTCACAATCACTCATGGAGCTAATATCATATTCTGAAGATATCGATGACATTTTCTTTGTATGCCTTTTTGAATACCTACAAAACATACAAACAATCTAGTAACAAAAGTTCCTCACATCGCTCTTTGTGGTACTCTCACCTTACCTCTAGATGTGCATCTTAAAATTGCTCCAAACTAATGTCACTCAACCAATTCAAGGTTGTCGATATTGTGTTAGAATGATTATTGTTAACACACAATGGATTAAAAAAATGTCATACTTGAATCAATCAGCCACTTTAACTTCAACCAAGAACACTAGAATTCTGAATCGCTCAAATTACTTCAGAATTGAACAAAACTTGAAACCTAGGGTCATTATGGCATGTAAAACACAAATATGAAGTCTCAAACATGAAATCTGAACTTACACCTAAGGCGGATGGATCAAATGTACTGGATCTTCATCTTCTTCACATGAAAATATGAAGAACATTCATGAACATATTGAAGATTTCAAAACCAAACTATCATCAAATGGACTCCAATTCACCTCAAATTTCACACACCACCTCTCTTTGATATGGGGAACAAATCCCAACACTTTTCAACTCTCAATTTGCAGCCGAAATCAAACCCATTTGTTCTTCAACTTGAGCTTAAAGACCACCATGAATGTTCATCTTCCAAAAATTGAATGTATAGCAAATCATTTCCAAACTTCACCAACTTTGATTCCCAAGCTCCTTGAGTTATGAGAAACACTTCTAGTAACTTTTGGAAGCATGAACAACAACAAATCAAGGCGAATTTGGGATGAATTTTCGAATCCAAAAGATGAACATCGAATATAACCAATTCAACTCCAAATTCTTCCCAAATTGATTCCCACACTCCTTGAATTAATCACGTTTCAATTACTAAGGAGCCTCAAAATAAACAAATACAACACCAATTTGAGTATCAATTTTTAGAATTTTGTACGGACAACCTCAAAATATAACCTCAATCAATATGCTTCAAATCTTCTCAAATTCGAATTCCAAACTTCCTAAGCTATGAGATTAACTTTCCCACAACTTAAAAACCTAGAATTCAACAACACAATCAACAATTGAAGATCAAATTTTGGATTTCACCATAGATGAACTATGAACCTCTAGAATTTGAATCTTTACCAAACCTCCACCAATCTCTACCAAATTTAAACTCCAAGCTCCTTGATAGGTAAGAATAACTTCTCAATAATTAGAAACTTCAAATTTAAACCTATCAATTTCAAAATTAAGCTTGAATTTTGGAAATTAAGAAGATGAAGATGAAGAACACCAAAAACTGCAATTATCTTGATTCTTCTCCGATTTAAACAAAATTCGAACCAGATGATCCTTGAAACTTGTACTTGATGAATTTCAACTTTTCAACCTTCAATTCTTTCTCAATTTATCAGAATTTCAAATCACGTTTGGGCTCAACATTCAAGAATGGTAGATGTGTAAATTCGACTCAGAATCGACTCAAATTTGATATACGTGACCCAAATTAGTAGGAGAACAATTCCTAGTAATAAAAATAAAAAAAAACACAAATTTGACTCGGATCAAAATTTTCAAGAAATTTGATAATTTTCAAATTTTGATTTTTTTTGTGATTTTTGAGTATTACAACCTAGGATTGTAATCTGTTGAAGCGAATTACAAGCCTAAGCTCTAATACCAAATGACATAATTCGACCCTCGGGGTTTGAATTGAAGACACACGGAAAGAGAACACAAAAATAAAAGGATATGTGAATTTTTTGAATTTGAAAGAAATCAAAGAATCTGGGTTTAATCAACCAACAAAGAAAACCATTGATTCACCCACAATAGTAACAACTTGATGATTGATCAAAGTAACAAAGTCAAAAAATAATTAGAAGATACACCCACTCCTAAATGCTCTCGAAAATGCTAGACGTTCAATACAATACGACGCCTTTGAACTATGATTAACTACCTACAATGTCTATTACTAACTACAAGCTAAGAACTATGAAGCCAAAGGCTTTTACAAGAGAAATATTCTTCCAAAATGATCAAAGGTGCCAAACAATTTGAAAGACCATCTATTTATAGAGGTCGAAGTTTTATTATTACACTTGGGCCCAAAAGTGACCCATAATGTCAAATTGGCCCATACTTTTGTGCCTCTTTAAATTAAGCTACAATGGTCTTCCAAAGCTTTCCAAGCTATCTTTCACATTCAGGTTTTCCTCCTTTGGGTTTTGATTGTACACTTTGAAGCTCCATTTGGTGCATCTATCGAATACATAGCTTGGATAATCGTGACTAGACCATGAAGTATAAGTCTAGCACGATTGGCGCTACCCGATATCATATCAAGAAGCAGTCTAAGTATACGATAACAACCTAGAAAACCCAACCAAAAGATGATATTCAGTATATTTATGTAAGCAATACGCCCAGAGAAAGCCCTACAGAACCTAATTGTCGTCCAACGACTAGTGTGTTGTAACTTCCAAATAACAACCCAATTGATAGCAAACGACCTAGAGCGACTCTAAAATTGATGAAATAAGAATTCACAAATCAATATGAGTCTAACGGTAGTAATTATACTAAATTTTAGGCTGGGACAAAATTTAGGCCTAAAACAGGACTGGTGGCCCCATTGCCCGAAAAAATAAACAAAAGGTATCAGCACGTAAAGATCAACTCGAAAAGAACATTGTACAAAATTGATCTAAAAATAAAAAAGAACAAAGGAAGAATCAAGCTCACAGAGTGAAGAAATAAACATTTTGCATAAACCTAAAAAGGACAGAATTAGAAGGAATTACCCAGAGAAAACGTGAAGGAAATGATCAACAATACACCCCAAGTGCTTCCCAACACTTGTATCGACTTAGAATATCACTCTCACCACTGGGGTTCTCTAAAAATGGCATAAATGATCTTTGTGAAATGAAGAGATATGAGGAAGGAGCGATTATTTATTCTAGATGCATGGCCTCAGGGGCGAAATACGGGATCATAGGGGCGAACCTGTTGTGGTGGAAAAGTGGATATTGGGTTGAACCTATCATTCCAAGACTTGGGTAGATGAGGCAGAAAAGAAGGTGCAGGGGAGGACTTTGCTGGGGTGAAACAAGGATCGTCGGGGCGAACCTTTGCCCCCAGGGCATTCCTCGGCAGGGAAGAACCCTGCCTGCCGGGGCAAATATTGCAAAAGCGATCACCTAGTTGCTAGGGCTCTCACAGGAACGACAAATCCTCTTTCCAAGGCGGTCTGTGCCTGAAACTGCAACAACTGAAAAAGAAACACTCCAAGAGGCCTAGAATGAGCATTTTGTGCCCAATTTCAACAAACCAAATATGCACATACCATGGAAATGACATTCTGGATCTAATAGAATAATCAAAATGACCAACAAAGGATATTTGAGAAAAACTACCCATGAAACCAAAAATCATTCAATTCACACTGAGCCACCAAGGCACCTAAAATGACACCGGACACTCTAGGAAGTGCACCATGAAATCAAATGCCCCTTACATCAAACAATTCCACATCAATAATGGGATTTAAAGGAAATTATTTCCTTTTGGATAGAGCACTGAATCTATGGCATTTATTATAGGCCCTTATAAACTCATATGCATCTTGGTGAATGGTGGGCCAACTGTACCCATACTGAAGATCTTTTGGTACAGTCCGCATGCCACCATGATGTCCCCTTATAGGTGATGAATTACAAGCCTTAAGTATGATCATCATCTCAACTTCAGGAACACACTTCAAAATCATGTTATCATCACAAATGAAAAATAGGTAGGGCTTATCCCCATGGTATATCTTCACATAGTGTAAGAACTTTCTTCTATAATGGTAACTCAAATCATCGAGCATGCATCAATTGGAAAAAGGTTGGTAAAATCAGCAAACCATGGTATAAGATCATATAAAGCAACCAACAACTTCTTATCTAGGGATGTATCATTAGTATCTAGTTCTTCGACCGCATTTTCTCTTCCACCAATCTGGAAAGATGATCATCTACTTAGTTATTCGATATGCGGTCAATCACTTTAAGATCAAATTCTTGCAATAGAAAAATCCAACCAATCATCCTGGGATTTTCATCCTTCTACGACATAGGGTAACTCAATTTGTAGTGATCAACATGGACAATGACCTTGGTGCTCAACAAATAAGATTTGAATTTCACAAAAGCAAATATCATAGCCAAAAGCTCCTGCTGTGTAACAGTGTAATTCTTCTAAGCTTGATTAAGTGTTTTTCTTGCATTTTATATCGTTGGCCCAAGACTTCCCTAGAGCCAAACCACTTGCATAACACATAAACTCAAAAGTCTAAGTCTAATCTGGAGCAACAATGACAGGTGCAGTCACTAGATTCTTCTTCAAACATTCAAAGGCTTTTAGGCATGTATTATTGAAATTGAATTTCACCTCTTTTTATACAGTTTTATCAAGGGCTGTGCAATATTTGATCAGTCCTTGATAAATCTTTCAGAGAAGCCTGCATGACTCAAAAAGCTTTGAATGCCCTTCATAAAACTAGTGGGGGAAAATTATCTATAACCTCGATCTTTGTTCGATCAACCTTAATGCCTTTTGATGAAGTTTTATTCTTGATAATAATATTTTCTCTAACCATGAAGTGGCACTTCTCCTAGTTAAGCACCAACTTTATATCTTCCCACTATTGTAGAACTCGAGCCATATGCTTCAACCAAGAATCAAATAAATCAATCACCACAGAGAAATCATCCATGAACACCTCTATCGTATCCTCGGCCATATCATTAAAAATAGACTCATACATTGCTAGAATGTATCCAAATCATTGTATTATCCGAACGACATACTAATAAATGTAAAAGTCCCATAAAGGCATGTGAAAGTGGTTGTCTCTTGATTATCTAGGGCTGTTGAGATTTGATTATACCCCCCCCTAAAAAAAACCATCAAGAAATCAATATCAATCTGTGATAGTCTGTCCAACATCTAATCCGTAAAAGGCAAAGTGAAATGTTCCTTTTACGTCCATGCATTCAACTTCTTATAATCCATGTATATCCTCAAGTTTGTGACTGGTCTCCTCAGAATCAACTCATTTTTTTATTTGGGACCACAACGATTTTACCCTTGTTTGGCATACACTGAACCACGATCACCTTCTTACTATTATTGATTAGGTAAATAATGCCTCAATTAATCCCATTATTATCTCTGTTTTCACCACATCATGCATAGGTGGATTAATTTTGCACTGATGTTTGATGCTAGGAAGGCAATCCATCTCCAACTATATTTTATGATGCAAATTCTGGGAGAAATACTAATAATCCTTGTAATGGTCCAACCAATAGCTCTCTTGAATATTTTCGACACAGATAACAAAGCCTCTGCATGAGGTTCTAATAAATCAGTAACAATAATAACTATCAAAGTGTTTTTGATTCCAAAAAAATGCATACGTCAAATGTGGGGAAAGAGCCTTAAGTACCAAAACTGGTGGTTTTTCAATTAATGGTCTTGGGGGGGTGGGAGTTTTTCTATTTTTCAAATCAAGATCCAAATTCTTTGGTGGGTAGGGATAACTCTCCATACATAAAGTGATTGCTCAGCTTCCTTGAATTTAGTAGTCCTATCATCACTGAAACTCATAATCGCTGCAGCCAAAGTCTCCATAGTATATCAATCCTCAACAAGTGTCTCATTATCAACAAAGAAACTATCAATGAAAGAAGAAAAACATATATCTTTAGGTTTGTTCATAGATCTGCAACATTGAAACTCATTTCTTCATCATTCAGTCTGAATTTCAGCTCTTATTTTTTATTGTCAACAAGTTCTCTTCCAGTGGAAAAGAATGGTTGCCATAAAATAATGGGCACCTCAACGTCTAATTCATAATCCAAGGTCATGAAATCAGCTAGAAATATAAAGCTCTCCACTTTTACTAGCACACTCTCCAAAATACCAGCCAGCTTCTTCACCGTGTGATCCGCTATCAATAGTTGCATATTTGTGGTTTGGGGGCTCCCAAGACAAACTATATGAAATTGGAAAGACATCCGATTTATACTTATTCCCAGATCATATAAATCCTTTGCAAAATACCCCAATGGTGCAAGGTATAGTGAATGCACCAGAATCCTCCTTTTTCTGAACCATCAAACGTAAACCAATAGCATTATGGTAATGCAAATTATCAATAGGATCAAAACTAATGGTCCTCTTCTTGGTTTCTAAATCCTTGATAAACTTGGACTATCTTGGCATCTTCTCCAAAGCTTCCACCAGAAGGATATTTGCATAAAGTTCTTTCAGCATACTCATGAATTTACAGAATTTTCCATCTTCTAGTTTCTTCTTCAAACATTATGGGAAGGGTGATGGAGGCCTTGCAGTAGTTGTCAAAGGCTTAAAGCCTCTTTCTCCTTCCTTTTTTTGAATTAGTCTCATCAACAACTACTGGTGAATTTTGATTTCCACTCATCCTCTCCTCACCATAAACCAAATCTTCAGTCAATTTACTCCCAACAACATGCTCAAATTAGCAACAACTTGTCCTTAATTATCAACAACTGATATCAGTGGGTTTGATAAAGCCTTCCTTCTTCAAGTAGTGACGAATAGACAATGACCATCATTCCTCGAGTTAGGAATAATAACGCTAGGTAAACCTAGGAAACCCTTTGCCTTTGATTCATAGCTACAGTCAGTTTTCCCATCTATTGCTCTAATTATTTTATGGAAGAAGTGTGAGATTCTACTAACCGTGTCACAGACGACATATCATTCTGCATATGCTTTATACCTTGGTTGGATGATTCCACCTCTTCAGCACCTTATTAAGCATCTCTTGTATCCTTTAAGGTTCGCCTGAAGCTTGATCTATGCCCTTTGGAGGCACATATAAACCTCTATCCTTGCAGTAATCATCTCTCTTAAAGTCGTCTTTGTGGAAGTATAGTCATATCTCTTTGTAAAATTTCCAACATTGGTTACCTCTACCTTGGTAAACCCCCCTCCCCAAATTTAATTCCAAAATTAGCATCCTCATCCAAATCAGTGTAGTAATCCTCATGTCTGGGAGATCTACCCTTCACGGCTACAACACTTACATTATGACAAGCTTATGTCCCCATGAGATGTTTTGCCATCAATTCTATCTGAGTATTTAACTGTACCATATCCTGATCTCTCTCCTTTTCTCTCTTACGTCGCTGTGCAAATATCTCATAATTATGGCGGTCGAAAGCCACCTCAGTTCCAAGGCATGTTAGTTTTTTTCATCTCATCAGGTAACCGACTTGCTGCAGCATAATTGAGACCCATTTGTGAGCCTCTAGCTATATTGTCTGCCATAAACTTGTTCAATGAGTTTAGAGACCGAGAAAACTTTTTTGGAAGATGACATTAGTGAGCCCATGTGATGACTCAAAACTTAGATCATGATGACACCTAGAAAACCCCTCCTCTAGGAAAGCATAAACTCCGACTAACAACAAAAACTAAATAAAAGAGATAATGAATCAAAGAAAATATATAATGATATAGATAGAAAAATAGTATATACACGCACAACCCCATAACTTGGTATCCTGGCTGTATAAGCATCTGACAATACAGAGTATCAAATATGTACAACCCAAAGGGAAAACTAACTCAATATGAGGCTATCCCGGAAAAAATAGGGATAACATGATAGTAGGGAGAGAAAAGGTCATCCAGAACGTCGAGTGCTCACCATAGTATGCAAACAACTCCAAGCCTAACTCCCATGATCACGGCCTCTTTGATGACTTGTACTAGATATGCACTATGAAAAAGATGTAAAAGTGCAGTATGAGTACCAAACATAGGTACCCAGTTGGCATCATAGGCCGAACGAATGAAAGTAAAGCATAACTAACGTAAATAAAGAGTAAGAAACTAAGGTAGGAAAAAAATAGGAGAAAACTAGCTAAAGCAAGCAAGTCTAAGTTAGGACTACAAGGCAGGAACTACTAACAACACGCTAAGGGACCACAATGAGACACATACCTAGAGCTCCATCGATAACCAACTAGAACAGAAGTCTATGAACTACAAAAGGAACTAATGAAAGTAAACAAAGTCACGTTATATATGCCAGATATAACACGTAAGACATGCATAACTAAGCAGTTATGCAAGTAAATTCCTAACTTGTCTCTTGCAGACTAGAGGGAACATTCAAGAAAAGGAAAAGAAAACATATCTTGAATATAGTCCCATACAACATCAAACACATCCAAACATAGAAGGAATCCAATGGTACATACCCCTTATGCCCGACAGGTACAACCAAGCACGAAGAATTCAACACAAAGGGGTGCTGAGAAAAGTAAATAAGTGCCCTCACACACCATCCCTGGGATGTACCCAAAACAGGAAGAAACCACGAGATACATCTTTATATACCATTACTACCCCTGTATACCTCTCACATTAAATGCAGATAGAGCCCAGTGTTGGCGATCCAAGTCGATAGGGCCCGTGGAGGGAAATATCCAACATGCATAATCTTCGTATTAGTTTCAGTACCATCAAAGTAGTTCCAAGTATAAAAATCTCAAACCCAGACCATATAAGTGGAAAATATTAAAAATCTGAGCCCATTTCATATGTAATATTTCATTTGAAAACCCATAGTACCACCGCATAAGCATATCTTGTAAAACAGTGACAGTTTAGGAATTATAGGAATAATAATGTGAGAAAGTATCTACGTACTATCTAACAGTTATGGAAGATACAATTATAATACGAAAACCAATTTCCAGTTATTAGGACGATTTTGGTTATATTAGAGGGAAAATAGCTCTATAGCATGAGTGATCATGTAAAGTATACATATAGATACAAAATCATTCCAGGTTCTAGTCTGAGAAAACCCACATTGTTATTATAGGTTAACGGGTAAAAATCTTTAGTCTGACTATTCTCAACCCAAGTGGTCAATGCATGCTCATAATAGAGAAATCAATACATCAGTCTAGATAGGCCTAAGGCCACCAACTAAAACTGGGGGTAAATACTAAACTCAAATCCCTAAGTTATCACCCCAACCCAACTATGGTCCATAGTCATAGTCATACTTACAAAAGGTGTTAACACGGTGCAGAATGAATAATAAGGACACTAGCTCAAAATTAATGAGAGAACTGGGTAGAACTAGCTCAAACAGTGTAACCACGGTAGAAACCCATTGTAAAACTAGCAATATTTACAACAGATATACTTTACCAATTATAGTCCAAAAAAAGCAATTTGTAGCCTACTTGAAAGTCGATCAATTATTCCGAAGCCAATACGATAAAGTATTTAAGGAAAAAGTTACGTAGAACTCTTTGTTTCCTCTTTTATTTCTTCTTTTCTTCTTCTTTTTCTTTCTTTCTCTTCCTTCTTAATTTTCTTTTCATTCTGTTTTCTTATTTTTCTTAGTAGAGAAGTATATATTTCTTCTTTTCCTTTTCCAGATATATATATAAGAGAGAGAGAGAGAGAGGATAAGAGATAGTATTCGAATATCGCATAGACTCGTTATAAAACAATTACAACTTTTTAAATAT
>JBDJHY010211082.1:0-11409 GCA_039654485.1 Withania somnifera | reverse complement strand
CATAAGTCATTACCTATTACACTTCAATTCTCATATCAAGTTTCAAAAATAAACTTCAAATAATTACGTAAATCATACTTTTAAAGCTTCACTTCAACTAGGCTAAATTAGAAAAAATTAGTCAATTTATATGTGCTTCACGTTCATACTCAAGATCATTTAAAAATTCAAATAATTATGACACTTTAATGCTAAATTAATGTTTTACTGGTAAATCTTGTAAATAGTGCTTAATTCATACTTCCAAGCTTCTTTATTTATGTTACCTTAATTTCAAAAACATGCTAACTCATGAGTACCTTTATAATTAATAATAATCTTGAAAACTTCATAATAGAACTCAAAAATATCAAGTAAATCATCACATTAGGAAATCACAGTTTATAGAATTAAACAAGAATCCTAGCATGCTTCTAGATATTTAGGAAATCACAGTTTATAGAATTAAACAAGAATCCTAGCATGCTTCTAGATATTTGAAACCTATTTAGAAAAGATTTTTGGAAAAAAAGATGAAAAATTCCTTGTTGAAAGTCCATATACCTGAATTGAAGTACTTTTTTGGAGAAATGTTAATCAACTTAGTGCTACAAGATGATGTTCAATGAAGTCCTTAGCTTGCCTCTTGAGAGAATTTTAAAGAGAAATCCTTCTTCAATTTAATTAATCCAATAATGAATTCTAATAAGTTTTTTTAGCTTAAATAGAATGTATTTTCGAGCCCAAAATGTCATAGGATTAATGATTTAAGAGGTGAAAAATATCAGAAATAGACTTGCAAAAATGGAAAAAGATTGCTAAATGTTTGGCATAACATGTTGGTAACTGTGTCATGAATGAAATCATTCCAACCTTCCAACCATGCCATGGTTGGAATTTTGGAAAACTTCTAAGCATGACATGGTTGCTTCGACGGTTTTCCTTGGGTAATTTTCTCTATTGTACATAATTTAGTAAAATACCAATACAAATTTACTCCAAACTAAAAATGACATGCTGTTTGTTGAATTAGAAACTAGACTCAAAGAAGTATCTGTTCATAGGTAATATTTCACCTAGCTATTTATATATTAGTAGATATGGTCTTTCAAAATTGAACCATGCATGAAGTAACATCAAAACTAAGTCAATAGGAATGACTTGAACTCACCTTTGTTTTACAAGCTTCTTATGATATTGAATCACCTCAACAACAAATCCCACACTTTATTTAGCATTCCATTATCGAAAATTAAGTGTAAATTCATATGACTCGGAGATAAAAATGAATATCGAACGGTTCATGTTCTAGCTCAAATTATGGGGGGTGTTACAAAGCCTCTCAATTGAATTCAAGTTTTCACAAACTAGTTGATGGTCCATCCACCCCACCATAGACTCTTTAAATTTTAGTTGAACATTTTTCTTAAGGGTTTATCGGCCTTTAATCATTCTTCAATACCAATATTATGATGTTTTAAGATTGTTTTGAAGGGATATAAATACCCCAAACTTAATTTTCCCTTATGACATTCATTCAGACTTAGAAAATAACTGAACTCTATCAAATTCACCTGTAAATCATACTAGGCATCTTCTCCCAAAAGTTCAACAAAAACAGTCCACCATCAAACCCAACCTAAAGAGGTCTTCATATAGTGTTCTAAAATATTCCACAGTTTAGGTATGTAGAACTTCAACAGGGGTTGCTTTCTCCCTTGAATCCACATTCTCTCTTTGTTTTAGTTTCAAGTTATGGACTTAGACTCTATGGTTGATACCAAGTGTCTTGTTGAGAATGAAATTACTTCTTTTAGTATGATCCTTGATAATTAATATTGTTGCATGATATTCACATGATAGTGTATGGGGTTGCATGCCCGTTTGAATTGAAGTTAAATTTTATTTTAGTATGAAAATTGGTTGTGGTTTTCATATGATATTTATAAGTTCTAGTAAAGTCATGTTCCTTGGTCAGTATCCATATTTTGGTTAGTTTTTTCAAGGTTAAATCTTCTTTGGTAATGTCATGAAACTTATTTATGAATTTACTTGGCTTGTGAAGTTTCAAGCGTGTTTTTATTTTAGTTAGAGAGTTCTTGATGCTATTTCTTTACTAAAGATGTGTAGTTCAGAAAATAATGTTTTAAAAGATGTTTAAGTGGACTAAGTTGTAGGTCCAGAGAATGTATACATGATTGTGACAAAGAAGAGGGTTAATGTCAAATCTACAACCTTTATGCCTAAAAGGTTGAGTTATATTTTACTTAGACAACATGTGTTACATGTTCCCTTAGTCAAGAGAAGGAGAAGGCGTAGTTTTAGTTTTGAGAGTAATATTAGCACCCAGTAGATTCAAGCACAATGCCCTATTCCATAAACTACAAACAATCCTAGGATGTTATGGACTAAAAGGCATTTTTTTACATGTTTTATTGGATCCACTAGGAGATATATGAGTGGCTCTATACCTTGGAAAGGTATAGCGAGCTCTACAAACATGGGGTTACATGTTGGATACCGAGGTTGCTTACTCTAATTTTATATATCAATTATAAACACTCCCATTGATGTTCAACTATTAGTCAGTATTTTTAGAGGTTTTAAAGTATGTGTGTATTACACATGTCAAGATTTAGAGGCATAGAGAATTACTTGATTTATATTCTCCTTAAGAGAGATAGTGTTTAATTTATACTTGAAAAATTTACAAAAGTTAGTTAAATTATGTTTTAGCTCAGGTTTAGACTTGTCCATGCATTGCACTGTTTACTTTTATATTCTTATTCCATCTTGAGCATACATATTGTTTAATGTCATATTCTTGCATGCCACTACACTCAATATAATTGATGCATATTGTACGTCTGCATTGTAGATCCGACTAGCCATCCTAGTGTAGACGGTTGGCTTGGTCTTGTAGTCTAGAGTATCTTTGGCGAGTCCTCATGATCTGATGTCCAAATTTCATAAGATTTATCTTTTGTTTATTAATTCTTTTGGACTTAGAAGTTATTCAATATTTCTAGGTGCTTGTCCTACCATCTTATTTAGTTTGTAGTGGCTTTCGAATATATATTGTATGGTGGTATTCCAAACTCAATATTTCTATTTTTATTCACATGCTTGTGATTCATGTGCTGAGTGAGAGTAGTGAACAAATAAGTGCTATATGAAGGGTACCTTTGGGGCACCCAATAGTTTTGGATGCCTTATCATATCCATATAGGATTGAGGAATGTCAATTTATTGAAGCTATTAGTATATTTACAGTTAGCGAGATCTAAATTGAGGTGGCTTGGGAGATGTTGAAGGATTGGTTAGGGATGTTTAAATGTTAGCTAGTAGCTTCGTGATGTTGGAGATTTCTTATGACATAAAAGTTCTTCATTGTATAGAGGCATGTTCTTTATTAATAGAGAAGATCAATTAGAGAATTGAAAGATAAAAATTTTTGCATCATTTTGGGATAAGGTGTTGCGTGGTGAAACAAAGGAGGCAGTCTTGCATAAGAAGGGTATCTTTCTGATTCGAGGCCATTTACGTGTTCCAAATATGGGCAATTTGATTAGATAATCTTAGAGGAGGCTCATAGATCGTTCAGAGGTGAATAAGATGTACAATGATGATTTAACATTTTTAGTGGTACAATATAAGGAGAGATATTCTGGATTTGGTAGCTAATTGTTTAAATCGTCAGCAAGTTAATTTTGAGAATAAAAAATGTAGTGGTTTGTCTCAATGGATGCCCTTCCCAATGGAATTAGGAGATAATCACTATGAACTTTTTGGTTGATCATACTAGAACCTCAAGAGGGTTTGGTTTGATATGGGTGATTGTTTATAGAATAACCAAGTCCATGAAATTTATTCTAATTCAAAACTCCTATAGTGCAGAGAAGTTGGTATATATTTACCTTATTCAGATAGTTCAATTGCATGTGTTTACTATATCTACATATATCTAGACACACATATTCACACACACTCCACCACACACACACACACACACACACACACCCACATATATATATATATATATATATATATATATTCATATTTCACATCTCAGTTTTGGAGAATGTTGTAGCATGAGATAGGAAGACAGTTGGAAATGAGTAGAACATTTCACCCCCAGATTGATGGACAGTTCAAGTAGACTATTATGATATTATAGGACATGCTCCTAAAATATGTGATTGATTTCATGGGTCACTGGGGTTAATTTTTTTCCATAATAGAGTTCTCCTAAAATAATAGCTATCATTATAGTTTTCAAATGGCATCATTTAAGGCTTTATACGGTAGGAGATATAGATATCTATTTGATGGTTTGATGCCTTTAAGGTTAGGCCTTAGGTACCTATTTATTACGAGCTTTGATGGAGGAGTTCAAATTTCTTTAGAGTAGGTAGTTCACCGCTAGAGTAGGCAGAAGAGTTATGCAGATAGGAGAATTTGTGATTTAGAATTTATAAAGATAGATTGGATAATGCTAAAGATGTCACCCATGAAGGGCGTAATTAGATTTAAGAAGAAGGTAAACCTCAACCCTAGGTTTATTGGTCCATTAAAGATTCTGTACCACATAAGTGAGGTGGATTATCAGTTGGCAGTACTTCCCTTGTTATCATTCATGCACTTAGTACTTCATGTATTGATGTTGAGAAAGTACTTACCTGATGTTTCACATGTGATCTAGTGAGATTTAGTGATATGGACCACAATTTTAATTTTAAAGAGGAACCCATAGCTAAAGTCGAGGACTAAAATGATACCCTCTATAAAGGCCTAGTGGAGGCATCATCTTGTTGAGGAAGCTACTTGGAAAATATAGTCGAACCTAAATAACAGATATCCCTGCTTCTCTACTATTTCGATACTCCTTATTTGTTTATGCTTAAGGAAGAATATAATTTTTTAGTTGTGTATGATTTTAAAACTTCATGGATTATTTTTTACCTTTCATTTTAAAGGAAAATTTTACCCTTTGTCATAGTTATTGTTGGTTTGGGTCGCAGGGTCATCCGTGTGAGTTTGAGTTTAGAAGGGATAATTTGATTTAACATAGAATTGGTCTTTGGAGGATAGCGGGTCAAGAAGCCTTAGATTCATGTTTAAGTAGCTTTATTGGGTCCAGAGCATCAAAAATAGTCGACATACATATAAGGTTTATGTTTACGAGGTTCTGAACAAATCTTGAGAGTCATTTTGAATTAGTCTAAGTTGGTGCCCCTTAAACCGTTAAATGGGACCAATGACTAATGGAATTGTTTTACGATTTTGGAACTATTCATCTGCTCTAGCCATATAAGTGACGACTCTGGTCTTATTTCATGAGTGAATAGTATGGGCCGTGAATCAATTACATGATCTATAGATCCACCTATGGAATGGATCTATTAATGAGTATTTTGACTCAAGAAAACCAAGGGTTGTTCCACGACCAATGGAATTTAAATCACAACCTATAGAAGTAACTGTGGAACCCTTTCCATGAATTTTTCTTGTAAAATCTAACAATCCAACTAACAGATGAACATGGTGGAAGTTTGTGTAGCCAAAAAATAAAACCAGGTGAGCAACCACAGAGTTCAGCCTGACATGCCTCCTTTGGCTTTAATATCCTATCGCAACACATTGCTTATGGGATTATAGCCCTTGTGCTCGAATAAGCTTATGCCCCAAAGTCACCCCCTTAGCGTGGCATGAAATCCTTAGCCATTTAGTCACCTCAGTAGCCTTGGATGGATCCTTGGCTCATCCACAACTCTACTCACTAACACTTAGTGAAAGAAATATAAAAGTAAACATAAGTAATTTGTAGGGATCACATCATCTAATAGATATCATCAATAAGTAAATGAAAAGTCAAATCTCAAGTCTAGTCAATACTTTTGTATGAAAGCCTCTACACGCCAAATACTTGCTACTAGAACAGGTCTTTAGCTATTCACCAAATAGTAAACTAACGAAAAAAAATCTAAAGTACTGACTTTACTCAAAGATTTTTTTTAATTAAACTCCAACATCGTTGGGACCAAAAAGGAATGAGGACTAATCAATCTTATAGTCTCAATGAATGCAAACCCATTCAACCAAAATAATCCGAAATGATATCAGGATACATAGGGGTTATCATGCAACAGAAAAAGTAGGCGGTAAATAATTGAAAAGTACTTAGTATGTAAGAAGGTACAATAACATTCTATATAATAGAATAGTATAGATTGTATGCAATTCAAGATCAACTCAGCTTCATCTCATCTCAAATAATCAATTAAATATAGTTTAACAAAATTAGTTCAAAAGCTTCATTTTTACGAGTATTAAATAAACTCATTTAAATGGATCAAACTCTATAGTTTTCTAAAAAAGAATAAAGAGTTAGTTAGAAAGTCTACATATTATCTCTTGCAGAGGGGTCTCTATTTATTGTCATGGTATGAACCTAAAGATTCCCTTAGTGGATCCACTAAGTCTAACAAAAGGCTCATATGAGCGAAAATATAATCCCTATGATTGGCTATGCAGGTTCTGGGAATAGGGTACTGGTCCACCTTCAGTGTTAATACTCCTCCCAAAAAATTATGATACTTCATTTGCACTCTAGACTAGTGGACATATCAAATGAAACCAATTTTTAAAAAACTGAATTGTCAGCCTAAAACTTTCAGATAAACTACTATGGGAAAAAACTCTGTCGATTTGACTCTTTATTAACATTTTTACTTCTTAGATTATAAATTAAGCATAAAAATCATAAACAATCATGATTAGGATTAACTAACCAAAAATAGTCAACTTAGACATGCTTCATAATTAGGTTCAAAAGCATGTAAACCTCAAGTAATTTATGACACGTCAATACTCTGTTCAAATTTTTAGAATAAATTTTGGAAACATCAATAATTCATGCTTCAAGACTTTGCTCAACTTCTACTACAACCTGCACAATCATGTTAACTCATGAGGACTATGCCACTTATCAATTATCATGAAAAATTCATAATTATTTCCTAAAATCATCAAGGAATCTTCTAGAAATAGAATTTAAATACATAAAATATAATTAAGAACTCTAGATATGCTTCTAAAATTCAAACCTTTAAGAAAAAGGGTTTTGGGGAAAAAGTATGAAAAAGGGTCTTTGGTAATGAGCCCTAAACCTAATTAGGATCAATCTAAAGAAGAGAATTTGATGAAAAAGTTGTTCCACTTAACTTCTTTGATGGAACCCTAACCCTTGTTTAGAGAGACTTTTTGAGAAAAAATATTTACCTTAATAGAGTATGTAAAGAATGCATAAGTTAGGGTCTTGGGGTCTTTATAATAACCTAGTTATAAGAAAAAATAATATGAGAATAGGATAAAGATCATAGGAAATTACGGACCAGTCCTTACGATATCGTAACTAAAATCATTTGCAAAGGGTCACGAGTGGACTTATGACTCATAGGTAGGAGTCACGACTCAAGTTTACTAGAAATTGGATATTAGGTTATCACAAGTCTACTTATGATTTATATTTTGGATTCATGAGTCATGACTCCACTCGTGACAACATAGATAGAAATAAGTCACTAGGAATTTTATTGCTATGCAAACCTTAGTAAAATTCCCATAATATTTTACTGTAACCTTGGGTTGATAAGCGGTTTGTTACTCTAGAAACAAGACTCAGATAGTTTTTCTTGGATAGGATACATTTCACACAAGTCCTCATTGATTAGGAGATATGATAATTTTAGTTTGACCCATGCATGAAATGACACCAAAACCTAGGCTACAGTAATAGAGTTAGGAAAATTGGATCAACCATATCATGTTGGTAGTCATAACTCATGATTCCCTCCACCACCACCCCATAGCATTTAAGACCACGCGTAATACCACTAGTGGTCTGAGGGACATAAATTTCAACTTTCTTGATCCCTCTCAAATAAGTTAATGCACGACTCATGAGGTATTATCAGAAATCGTGACACGACTCTTGGTCCCGTGGAAGTAGCTTTTAATTTCACTTATCTTAAATACTAGGTTTGTAGATTGATCTAAGTATGGGAAATTACAATATCTAACCTTTGAGATCATTCATCCAAGGATGAATGGTTAAGATCAAGAGAAAAGAAAAAACAGACTATAAGATTAAAGGAAGGTTGTAAACAACATCATGATATTTCAACAACCTACCAGCTCTGATTAGACTACTAACTAGGTTCACTAACATGCATACTATCATAACTGACCTCATCTACCATGAACACGTCAAATAAATTATGAATACACAAATAGGTAATGAAACTACTACCTCAACTAAGATCAATTCTCATATATGGATACACACACATTAACTCATGCAATTCTTCATGCTCATTAGTGGAAAAGGATAGAAGCTAGATAGACTAGCTATTACCTCAGACTTAAGTGGAAGTAGAAGGAAACAGATTCAGATATCTACTCATCATATCTTCCTCTGAATCCCAAGTAGCTCCCTTAACTGACTGATTCCTCCAGAGAACCTTAATGAAAATATCCCTTTATTCTTCAATCCGTGAACCAGTCTATCAAAATTCTGAACAAGGATCTCCTCGTAGGTCAAACTCACACAAATGCCAACATGCTTAACTAGAACTATCAATTATGGATTACTCATGCATTTCCTAGACAAAGTGTCATGAAAAACATGGTGAACCACTGCTAACTTTACTAGAAGATCTAACTAATATGCAATGGTGCATACCTTACTCACAATCCTATATTTCCCTATGTAATGAAGACACATATTTCCCTTATTACCTAAATTCATGAATCCTTTCATATGATATACCTTCAATAACACCCAATCACCCTCATCAAACTCTAGATCATTTTTTCTCACATCTAGATAAGATCTCTATCTTCTATAATCTTTCTTTAATTTCTCTATAATAATCTAAACATTCTATGTCACATCATGAATAATATCTGGCCCTATCATAGATGACTCACCTACCTCTAAGAAACCAATCAGAGACCTATATCTCCTTTTCTACAATGGCTTAAATAATTTTATTTGGATACTAGAGTGATATATTTTATTTCATAAAAATTCATTCCAAGGAAAATGCTCAACCCAACTTCCCTTGAAATCAATTGCACATGCCCTCCGTATATCCTCTAATGTCTAAATGGTTCTCTTAGTCTAATCATCTACCTATGAATAAAAATATGTACTCAAGTGAACCTGGGTATAAAAACCCATCAGAACGGTCTCCAACTCTGTGATGTGAAATGTGTAACCTGGTTCAAGATAATAAACAAAGACATCTCATGTAACCTGAAAATATACTGCAAGTAGATCCTACTATACTGATCGACTGACTAGCTAGTGTGAATAGGTAAAATCTGAGCTAACTTAGTCATCCAGTCAACTATATCCTATAGAGAATCAAGATTCTAGGCTAATGGAAAACTGTGACAAAGTCCATAATGATCACTTCCAACTACCACTTTGGAATATCAAGACACTGCAACTCTCCTTCTAGCCTCTAATGCTCAACCTTAACTTGATGAAAATTAGGACTCTTATCCATATACTTGCTTATGTACCACTTCAAATAATTCTACTAGTATATTTGTTTCAAATATCTATACTTCTTCTCATCCCTAGAGTAATAGAATACCTGGAACTATGAGCCTCAAACAAGATACTTTTTCTCAAACAATCAATTTCCGAAACAGAAGGAGGGTCTTGATAATGAAGAAAACCATCTCAACCTTAAGATAAAACCTAGAATTTCTACTTTTGTACTATACTCTTCAAATGAACTGACACTAGGTCACTATATCATTGCTTATTTACCTCAAAACAAAAGATTAAGAAAAAGCACTATGAACAATCATGCCCTATTGTATTCACCAATCAGTCTAACACATTGATTTGCAGGACTATGCACCTCTAAAGAAAACTATCTCTGACTCTACTCGACGTGCAAAAAATGGCCCAAGGACAACCTACTAAGGGTTTTAGTCCCTATGTTTGTCTTGCCCTGATGATATATAATAGTTATGTCATAATCTTTTAGCAACTCCAACCATATAACAAAGATTTAAATATTTCTACTCAAAAATATATTTGGGACTTTTATGATTATTGAATACATCTACATGCACTCAATAAAAGTAGTGCCTCTACAAATTCAAGGCAAAAACCAAAACTGCCAGCTCAAGATAATGAGTAGGATAATTTTTATCATTAACTTTAAGATGTTTCAAAAAATAAACCACCACTCGCCCATGCTTCATCATAACACAATCAAACCAACTCGGTAAGTAACACAATATGGTAAAAAACCCTCGGGTCCCTTAGGCCGGGTCCAAAACAAAGTTGTAGTAGACTTAGCTTTTTGACTCCTAAAAAAATTTCTCATAAGAATCTAACTACTCAAAATTTAACTTCATACGATTTAAATGGGTCAAAGGAATTCTTATAGAAGATAATCCTCGAAAAACCTATAGAAGTACCTATCTAAACTCATAAAATTACGAATATCAAATGGAGAGATTTGTCAAGTCCAATTTTTGATAGAATTAATTTTCTTAAAATCAAGTAGAATACCCTAACTGGAAATGATATGATCAAGGAAGGAAACTGAATGGAGCCAAAACTCACATTTGGAGGAAGCTAACATAAAGTTGATGCTCTTTAAGGATCAGAAGGACATCTCAAATATGGTTTGCATGCTCCTCCTCACTTCTGGAATAGACTAGAAAGTCATGTGTGAAGACAATCATAAATAGGTATATATATGTATTGAACACCTTAATCGTGATGTCCATGAAATATGTAGGAGCATTAGTCAAAATGAAAAATATGACCACCAACTCAAAATGGCCATAATGTGTTCTAAAAACAGTTTTCATGATATCTATCGATTACACTTAATATGGTGATATATGGAAGGAAGATAAATTATTGAGAAGTGACTAGCACCTTGAAGATAATTGAAAAGGTCATCAATCCTTGGAATAGGATTTTTATTCTTAATTGTGACTTTGTTAGGTGACGGTAATCTATGCACATCTAAAGGGAACCTTATTTCTTACATATGAATAAGACAGGGGAAACGAATGGAGAAACACTAGTATGAATAGACCCCCTATCTAGTAGATCTAACAATTGATCCTTTAACTTTTTAATATTAGTTGGTGAAATCCTATATGGTATGAAAAAAAAATAGGCCAAGTGCTGGAATATGGTCTGTGTCATACTCTATCTAAATGTCAGGTGGAACTCTAGGTAAATCCTCGGTAAACACACCAATGAACTCTCTGAAAATTGGAACTGACTGAGTATCTGGAGTGTCTGACTTAGAGTCCTTAACTCTAACTAAGTTGTAAATACACCTCTTTGTGATCATCTTTATAGCCTTCAGATATGTAGTGAAC
>JBDJHY010211081.1:0-20989 GCA_039654485.1 Withania somnifera | reverse complement strand
GGTCCTTGGTGGCCAGATCATTTCTTTTATAGTTTTTGGTTGGTTTGGGACCCATCAAATGTTTTAAGTGTAAGGTTGTGGGGGTATTATGCTAAAGATTGCCCTCAGCACAAGTCCATTCAGTTAGAAGTTGTTACAGCCTCGCAGTAGTTAGCTGGAGTGAGTGGTAACCTTAGCAGTCCATGTTTTTTTTGCGGAGGGGTTAGTTCTTGGGCTAAGGTGTTCCACGGTTGTGGATATCTTAGTCAGGTTGGTCAGTAGGTTGTCCTTGTGGTTTTTTGTTCTCCAACTACTAATGAGGTGCAGGGTGTCCCAGGTGAGTTAATTTTGGGACCAGTTTGTTATTTTAATATTTTCCCCACTTAGTTTGTGTATTCTAGATAGGGTGGTACTATTCCTGATTTTTTCTATATTAGGGGTTTGGTTTATGGCATATCCTATTACCTTATAGGTTGTTTGCAATTTTCTATCTATGTTGTTTCTTCTGTGGTATATATGCTATGTTTCTTACTTTATTAGATGAGCCTTGTTGTACCTTAGCTATTGCTTATGTGCCCTTATTTTTCCTTTTTCCTTGAGTAGCTATTTTTCCTATATTTTATTTTGTATGAGGGGAAAGTTCTTTAATGGTGGATCCTGGTGATAGATTTGGGTTACTTAGCTAGTTTAGCCCTAGGGTGAGTTAGTGAGTTGGGCCTTGTTTTGGTCATTTATTTTAGTGATGTATGGGGTATGGGCTGGATTTCTTTTTCTCCTTTAGTTTTGAATTTTTTTACCATGACTGTTACCTTAGTCATGCCTGGTGTACCCTTATGGAGTGATAGTGACCTTTTAGGTACTCACAGGTTAGGGTAGGGTGTTGATCCCCTAGGTTTTTTCATTAACTTTTTGTGTTTCCTTATTACTTCAAAGTAATCTCTCTCGATCACAAGTTGTTCTATAGCTATTGATTTTAGCCTATCTTGTCCTCAATTTCTTTAATCAATCCTCGAGTACCTGTTTAGGTAGCCCTTACAAGGTGAATGACTCATTCTCCTCTGTTTGACTTCCCATTGGTTCTAGTGTTGCCAATGAGTTATCCCTTTTTCCTTTGCTGATGATTTTCCTAAATGGTGCTTTATCCCTTACTTTTTTTGTTTCTTCAATGACGGTTTTGAGGATCCATTTATATGCTTGTGGATGTGTAGAACCCTGGTAGGTGACAGTGTTCCTTTAGTGGTAGATCGGCCATTGTGGTGATTTATAGAATTATTTCCTTGGTTTGTATGGTGTTCTTTAAGTTTTACTCATTTGATGCAGCTATGGAGGCTTGACCCCTTTGTAGATTTTGGTTTGGCCGGTAAAGGTGCTCTTTTCTAGCAGTAGGTTTGTTGGGCTTATGGTTTTAGCTATATGGTTGTATTTTGATATGGGTGTTAGGATTCCCTCAGGATCTGGAGTTGTGTGCACTTGGTTTCAAAAAGTTATGAGTAGTTAGAGTTTAGCCTTCTCCTCAATTTTGATGGTGGCCATTGGCCTTGGCAATCTAATTTTGAGGAGCGTGTCAGCTTGGTCTATTATATCAGATTTGCAGTGAGATTGTAGTGGTTGAGGTTATTGTTGTGACACGAGGTTGTTGATTGTATGAGGATAGGGTGGTAGAGGTTTTTTAGGTGCTCGCTACTTGGTGATTTAGGTGTCCTTTCCCCTTCGAGCCTCCATGCATTTCCTAACCCTTGACTTTTGTAGATGAAAATACTTTTAGTAGTGGATGTTATAATGACCCAGTTACGGTGTCCTTGTGTGGTTGCTGCATCTAGAGCATCCTAGTAGATGCCCTAGGTCATTTTTGACCTACTAGGACAGGTACTTTGGTTCCCTAGAAGTTCTATTGCTTGTTGTCTCAATTTTCATGTAGAAGTTTTAAATTCTGAACAGCGGAACTCAAGAGTGATTTCTTATCAAACGCTCTTGGAATCAAATTTTGATAGTCCCATTAGCTCTGAATGTTGACCTCGATCTAGTTGGGCTGTTTGTTTAGGTCATATGGTTTTCGACTTCGATGAGCTAGTTTTTGGAAATACAAATCATTTAAAGTTAACAAGTTGAAATGAGTATGATTTTGGAGATTAGATTGTCAAATTGGAGTTTGAACACTTCCATCAGTTTCATAATGTCGAATTTGGGTTGGTAAGGTTATTGTTACACTTCTCGCGGTGACTAAACTCATTTTGAAGGTATATGTGGAATTTGACTTCTTTGAATCTTTTGGTTCATCTTATGTTTGAGCTCTTTTCACTCAAAAAACCTCGTGTGGTTAATTTAGTTAGTTAATTTTAGTCTGATATACAGTTTCCATGCATTTACACATTTGGTTTATGAAATTTGGACTTCATTTCTATTCCAAGACCCTTGTTGAAGCTTTTTAAACTTCGCAATATAATATGTTTCTGTTAAAAATTACAAGTCCCAGGCCTTTCTTTGCATTTGTGAGGGATTTCTCCCTCTAGTTCTCCACATTTGTGAGCTAGTGGATGCGTTCACATATGTTTTTTATGACCCAAACAAGTCGATCCACTCTGAGTTCACGGAAACCATCCGTTTTTGTGGTCTTCCAGCTGGCCTAGACCTTTGTATTCATGGGAGGGCACAATATTCGCAGTGAAGTCTTGACAAATTATATATATATATTTCCCTTTTTAGTTCTAATCTGCAGCCCACCTTTATTTCTCCAAAATTCTTCACCTCTTGAGCTGGTAAATTATATATTTAAGGGAAGTTGCTTCATGGGTTGTTTGTGGTACCTCATTGTGGGTGTTTTTCAAGTGTTTTCACTTAGTAATTTCTTTAATTTCCTTCCTTTTTGATTCCTTGAAAAACTTTAGATGTACATAAACTTTGCAAGCTTATTTCTCCTTCGTCTTTCATCAGATTGAGCCCAATTTGTACCATGCATTCCTTGTTCCATGCTCTATGCACTGGTGAATTTTATTCTATTTTCTAAGACGTGGGGCCCACGGTTAGCTTTTAACATGAATTCTGACCCAGCTACTTATATATCAATATGGGTTTTATTTTACTTGTTTTGACGTTCTAGTTATTGTTTTAATCATTTCATGAAGTTTCGAGCCTCTTCTTAGATTTTTGGCTTTTTTGGCGCTTCCTGGGATTATCGTTGGTTCCTAGGTAGGCTATGGTTTCTTCCATTCTAGACTGAGCATGTATATGGTATTTGTGATAAGATTGGTCAGTATATGGTGTTGGGTGTTAGATTTGGTACCCCAATGTCCTTAGTATTCATCTTGCCCTATTGCTCTACTTTGTAGTTTTTCTGTTGTGTAGCTATATCCTTGAGGGAAGTCTGCAGACTTTACGTTGGTCTCTATTGGTGGGCTTTGTTTTATAATTTGAGACTATATGGATTATTTTTAGCCCTATTGTTTCTCTTGGACTCTAGATAACATTGTTGGGTAGCCTTTATACTGGTGTGATATGTTCCCTTATTGTTATCCCTCCTGGATAATTCTTATGTTCTTGACCTTGTGTGGTATTATCTTATCCCTGTTAAGGTCTGTGAGTGGGTTGTGTATCAGTATTGAGTTATGTTAGCTCTGTGCTTATCCTTGTGCTCATCCCTATTGTGGATGCAAACCTTGGACCATGTTGGTTGTCTTTGGGATGTATTAGCTCCCATTATTTGATCACTTGAGACCCTAGATTGTAGTTTTCATAAGGAGGGGAATATAACTTAGCAGTTGAGCTTAGTAGACATCCCTCGGTTCTTGTTGGTGGCATAGAGGATGATCTAGGAAGCTGTTTTATCTGTGTTTCATGAATATACATTGATGTTTTGGAAATAATCTTGGGCTTCTTTTCCCGTTACTAAAATATAAGTTTGTTTTCATCAAATAACAACCCAGAAATACATTTTATATATTATATTTACACATTTCTAGACTAGTTGATAGTATGGAGATATTTTCTTACACTACTATCCTATTTTGTTAAACTATCGCTGTGTTTTTTTTTGGGAAAATGCCAACACGGTGAAACTTGAGTTTTTTACTGAGTTTTATGGATATTCCCATGTGGAAGCATTTGATTTCACTGAGATATTCTATACATGATGAACTTGAGTTTTAGCATACTTTCCCTAATGACTATTCCCTTAGTTGGCTTAAGGAGGTTTTGCATGTGGGATTGGATCCCTCCATAGACTCTGTCTTCTAGAGAGGCTATAGATCGGACGTTATGCACCAAATGAGGAAGTGGTATATGAGGGAGTAGTGATATAAGAAGATTTATCCCATAGGTCCCTTTTTGGGAGCCTTCCAGAGAGGGTGCATGAAAGTATTTATTTACATATTTACTTTCTCGGCACTCATTTGCATTACATTTTTTTGTGTTGGTTGTACCCCTCGACTTACAGGGAAAGTCACAGTAGATTCCTTAGGTTGATGTTTTTGCCTACCGGTGGGTAGAGTGCAAGGTAGGGTATTGTATGCCATCTCTTAATTTACCTTACTTTTTCCTTAATTTATTTGGTGATAGTGTGGTTTCCTTTGTTTCTCTCAGATTCTTCTTTGCTTTATGAATGATAGTTATCACACTGGAGCTCCAAGTGTGTGTCTTGCTGTCTTTGGTTTAGTTCGACTAATTAGATATTGACTTGTAGAGATTTATCTTAGCTTTGTCGTCTATGTTTACCACCTCTTGATGTGTTTCATCTACTTGTCTAGCCTTATTTTCTCGATAGTATTTGATGGTTCTGGTTAGTTTGTTTCTTGTTATAGTTATTCTCCTCTATCCTTATCATTGCTTAGCTGATTGCCCATGTGAATTCTTTTCTTGGTAGTTCCTCCTTATTAGCTTATTTTGTTGTCTTTATACTATTGTCTCCCATAGCCGGTTACATTTCCCTTCTAGCCTCCATTTTTTTGTATCTTACTTCTTGATTGTATCTTACTATTTTATTACATGTATATCATGTGTTCTTGGTCTTCCTATGATGCCTACTGAGTACCCCCTTTTTTCGTACTCATACTACATTTTTGTATCATTTTTTGATGTAAGGCATAGGTGGGTTGTCACTAAGGATGCTGGTCGTGCAATGCAATTTTATTGGGAGTCTTAGGTGACTACATGAGCTCATGATGTTCGAGATTCCCTTCTCCTTTAGATGCATCCCTATCTTGATTACCTTCTAGAGACAGCTTGTACTCCATATTTGTATAGTGTTCGACTACTCTGTTGTATATTTAGATTCTTCTAATACTACTGATATCAGGTATTGGGGTGCTATTGTTGTTCTACCTATTGTTCTCTTCTTCTATTTTCTTCTTTTTTCTTCTTTTGCCTTTGTTTTCTGTGTTTTTGGGTCATAATCCTTCGCTTGTCACTCTTAGATGGGGAAGAGGCTTGTGTACTGGTGGGATATTTTAGACACCATCATAACCTGATTTAGGGGTCATGACTAGGATCTACCAAAGTTAAGATTGATTTAACAAAGGTCTTAAGATCTCCTTAAATGTGAAAAAAAGTTTGATATCAAGAATACATCTTATAAGTATAAATTATTTGGAAGGAACAGAACTTCTAATTTCAATTAATATACGCCCTTCAAAAATAACCAACGTTATATGTATCCCTGCTATTTCTATGGATTAAAAAGTCATATATACATAAACTGCAAATTTCTGTTCTCTGTGTCAAAAAATTTGATTTATAAACCCATAGATGTAGTATATGCTTTGATCAAAGTTGTTCTGATAATATAATTGTGAACGATTATGAAAACATAAATAGGTCACTTTTAAATGTCTGACCGTAAATTGATGAATTTTTTTTTTGAAAATGTAAAACTCATCTAACTAGATTATAAATTAGGAGTTTCTCCAACTCGAGGTCTTCTCTAGACAAAACTTTAGTAGTCATTAATAACTGTTATAAAAAATTATGAAGAACCTTTCATCTTCCTCTCCTAAACATAAAAATTCACTTATCTTACTCGTTTCTCAAACCATCTCTATAAATGGCCTCAAAAGATCCTCGAGGCTCTCATTTTGATTATTCTAGAAGCTCTTTTAAAATTGTTCTTGATCTTAGCAGATTTGAGTAGAAAATAGTATTATGGAATCCCTTACATAAAGATCTTCATAGAATTTTGCTAAAAGGTTCATTCTTCATGGAAGATTTATTAGCTTAGAATATATCTTATCCACTCAGTGCATGTAATTAAGTTCTTTTACTATCAAGAATGGGAAAAACTATTTTCAAGCTGCCTAGCGTATACTTATGAAATACTTGCAAAGTATTCTATGCAAAGCTTTGACCTTTGGATGAATACTTCTTTGAAACTTTAGCATATGGAAAACAAATTCTTATCAAAAGTGCTTTATTTGATAATATATTCCTAACTAAATACTTTGGTCTCTCCATTCTTTATAAGGAGGAATTTCCTACTGATATTCATGAACAACCAAACAGTTTCTATCTCTAGGAGAATCCTCCTCCTATAAAAATATTTCTTCTGAAAATCATAATCTCTCATATTTTTTATACCACTTTTTTACACAAGAGAGATAAATTCTCACATATGTCTCGTATAGATATCGTCATAACTTACATAGGTTGAAAATAACGAGTTTCGTAATCAATAGGATGATTGCTGTTCCCAAAAGAAATCTCTAATCTTCCCTATGGGATTATCATATCAAAATTCTTGAGTATTATATGATGGATATCATCAATTCTTATAAAACTGATGCTATTCTATTTTATGACTCTAGTAACCTCAAATGTATTCGGGTCCTCTCATTCTTGAATCACATGGGGCAAAGCTAATGAATATGAAATGGTTTCTATACCTTCTGACATATTGAAAAAGTTATTCAGACTGTAAAAGAAGCCAACTATTCTGTACGAGAAGACGGAGTCATTCATGAATGAACGTACATCCATTAAACAGAAATCTAGTTCATTGAAGATTCTTTTGGATAACAATCTTATATTTTATGTCTAAAAGTATTTGTTTTTGGAGTCTATGTCTAGTTTAAAGTAATTTATAAAAAAACTGTAATATTGTTTTGATTTGTGTCAAAGGGGGAGAAAAATGTATTTGTTCATGTTAGATATATATGTGTGTGTTCTATAATATTCTCTATAAGAAAACACAAATTCTAGGGGAGCACAGATGAAGACATTATTGATGTTATCCATCAAAAGGGGGATATTGTTGATCATAATTTCAATGAATGACAACAATAATGCAGAACCTTGTGCGAAACTTTCATGTAGTTCATTATGAATGAATGAATGAAGAATGCAAATCTCACTTGATATTGCATTTATGACATCAATATTGCAAAGCCTTGTGTGAAATCTTCATGTAGTTCATCAATAATGAATTAAGACTAGAAATCCTAGTTGGTACTACATTAATCATGAAAGATGAATTGGCTATTTCGAGAAAATGAATGTGCTGCATTAGAAGGTACTGCCTCTTAAATTTCAAAAGTTAATACTACATCAGAATTATGCTAATAATAAGTGATCGAAAGAAATGAATAACTTTGGTTGTTATCGAAGGATCTAACTTCAAGTGTCATCAATATTTATCGCTCCCTTAATCTTGGAAAGACATCACCATCATAATTATTTTCAAGGATCAGTACCCTTGGGTTGTAATGGCTAGTTCCCATATCTACAAACGGACTAGTCTTCCAAAGGAAAAACTATGCTCTATAAGTACTCAAACTATTTTTTCTTCTCTTTATTATTCATTAGCATTGTATCACTTAGTGTATACCAGTGTGCGAAACTCAAGAGAGGTATAACATCAAAATGTCATGATTATTGGTCTCCTAACAGAACCAGTTTTTATTAGGATACTACCAAGTTAATTGAATTGGTAAGATTAATTTTGCTAAGCTCCTAACAGACTCAACATGTCATGTACACTGAGCTCCGAACAAACTTAATTCTGAGTGTGTTCGTTGTGATCCTAACAGACGTAGTAGAAGTGGATAGGTTCATTATTGTTTTATAATTCAGAGATTGAATATTTATTCATATTCAGTCATTATTGTAAAAAAAGTGTTATTGAGTTGTTTAGTACTCAGTAGAGGAAAGATCATATAGTGGAAACCTCTTGTAACCTAAGGGACGGGATTAAGACTAATTTTTAGCCCCAACCAATATAAAAATATTGTGTGTACTTCCCTTTATTCACTATTATTTATTGTCTATTTATTATATTGCAGTAAGAGTCGGCTGTATCAAGCAGAGAGTCGAGTAAGGAAAAAGAGAAAATTTGCAATTCACCCCCCTTTGCACTTTCATTTACAAGCCTTAGATAGATCTATTTATTTGATTAACAAGATTGCAAAAAATATGGCTGATGGATATTTGATGAATGAATCCTTCATCATTGCTAGTAGATTGTTAGATAGAATAATAGAGAAAAATAGGTCATGGCATACTAGGGAAACCGAGGGTGTTTTAGGTTCCCCTTTCATTGCCTTTGCTAAGAAGATAAAAAAGAAAGAGCAAAGAGATGATACCATGACACAAAAAATCCATGGATGCAATTACTTTAAAGGGTCACTTTTAGGAACCAATGGTGAAAGGGAAAGGTTTTGAAACTTTGGTTGATGTGTATGATTCTTAAAAGATTAATTATCAAGATACTATCCCACAAGTAGTAGTTCATATTGATGAAGAAGAAAAGATTGAGGCTCCCAAAGACTTATTGCCTATAATGAAGTGTGCTCCCCCATTTCCTCAAAGATTAAAGAAGAAAAAAGAGGACAACCAAGTCAATATGTTATTATCAATATTGAAGAAACTAGTTGTTGACATCTTTTTATTTGATTCCTTCTTTCTAATGCCTAGATATGATAAGTTCATAAAGGACCTTGCAACAAAGAAGAGAGGTATGGACTTCAAGACGATTAAGGTGTTGTACCATTGTAATGCCATTATGTCTGGAAATATTTTTTCCTAAAAATAAGGATATTAATGAGTTTACATTATTTGTAAGATTGGTTTTCCAAAGAACTTTTTGATCTTAGGGAAGTCATCAATTTGATAGCCCTTGCTATTTTCAAATGATTTGGACTTGGAATTATGAAGCCAAAAACTATGAGACTTTTGATTGAGGATCATATAATGTTGTGACTCGTAGGTGTCTTATATGATACCCTTATCAAAGTGGACCGGTTTAGTTTCCCTCTAGAATATTTGATTTTGTATTGTGAAGTCAATTTGAAGTGTCTGTAATATTAGGGAGAGCATTTTTGTCTATTGATCGTGCTTTGGTAGATTTGAAGAATATGTACTTATAGTTTTAAATGAACAATGATGTTGTGAACTTTAATATATTGTATGCCTATTAAGAAACCAAGTGATATGAATGTGATATTCATGATCGACAGTGTTGACGAAGTTGGTTAAATAGAGTTCATGTGCGAAACCTTAGTTGTAGTCCTCTTAAACTATAATGGTGAGAATATTGAGGACTATGTAAAGTTGTGGTTGCATTAATGGGATTGGGTTCAAAAACATAAAATATGAAATTCATCTTTACTCAAATAATTGAGAGTTACAATCTTCAAAGCCTTCTATCATTGAGCCCCCAACTTTGGAGCTTAAACCTATCCCATCCGACTTGAAATGAGCATTTCCTTGGTTATACTAATACTTAACTTATAATTATCCGTATGGAATTAAACTGATTGGTAGGTGTAGGATCTCTTTTCTATCTTGAGAAAGCATAAAAAAAGAAATCAAATCGACTATTAATGACATTATTGGCATTTCCTCTAAGATTTGTACTTATAAGATCCAACTTGAGGAAGAGTGTGTTGCATCATCTGAACATCAAAGGTGAATCTACTAATTTAAGAGGTAAAAGACATTATCAATCGTTTAGATGCGAGTGTGGTATATCCCATTTCTGATAGCACATAGATTACTGGTAAATTATGTGCCAATAAAAAGTCATACAATGGAGGTTTTAAATAATAATGATGATTTGGTTGTGTTGAGGTTGATAACCAAAGGGAGGGTGTGTATGGACTATCAAAAATTGAATTTATGGACCAAGTGCTATCACTTACCTCTAGCTTTCATGGAATAAATTCTAGATAGACTTGTAGGTCATGCCTACTATTTTTTTTATGGGTGTTTGAAATGCAATAAAATTTCCATGGCCTAGAAGATCAACAAACAATTGCTTTTAGATACCTATATGGGACGTTTTCATTGAAGAAGATTCCATTTGTTTTGTGAAATGCCCCAACCATATTTCAGAGATGTATGTTGACTATTTTCTTTAATATGGTTAAAGAATTCATCAAAATATTTATGGATTAATTTTTTTTGTAATTGGAGACTCTTTTGAAGAATGTTTGTATTTCAAATATACAGAAGAGATGTTAAAACACTAATGTCATTCTAAATAGGAAAAGTGTCATTTCAAGGTGAAAGAGGGGTTAGTATTTGTTCATAGAATTGCCAAAAAAGGTATCCGAGTGTATTAAGCAATGATTGAGTTTCTTGCAAAGCTCATACCTACAAAACCCATCAAAGGGGTTCAAATCTTTCTTGTTCATATAGTTTTTAAAGGTGTTATATAAATGAATTCTTTAAGGTAGTAAATCCTTTATATAAATTATTGGATAAGGAAGTCAAGTTCGTGCCCGGTGATACTTACATGAAATCTTTTGAATGTTTGAAAGACTGGCTTACTATCGCCCTATCATTGTGGCCTTTGATTGGTATAAACTGCTTAAGTTGATGTTTGATACTAGTGGGGTTGATTTGGGGTATATTCTTGATCAAATGCATGAAAAGATCTTTCATCCTTTCATTACTTGAGAAATACTCTAAAATGGTGGTCAAAAGAAATACATTGTAATGTAGAATCAATTATTGGCTATTATGTATGCATCTAAGAAGTCTCATGCCTATTTATTAGGAACCAAGGTGATTTTACACATATCATTTAACTGTCTGGTTCCTTGTGTCCAAGAAAATTGCAACAAATACTAATCCATTGGGTCCTCCTTCTACAAGAATTCGATTTTGAAGTCAAGGATACAAATAAGTGTAAGAATCAAGTGGTCCATTTATTTAAATTTGAATAACACGGAATACCTATAGGATAGATAAAGATTGAGGATTTATTCTTGGATGGCAGGCTGAACTGACTTAGAATCATGGTATAAAAATATCTCCCAATTATCTTTCTTGTGATATTATGTCAGATGGCTTGGATTTTTATCAAAAGAAGTTCCTCCATAATGTGTGGATGTTCTTTTGGGATTTGCCTTACCTATTCTGTGTATGTGCATATCATATAACATAATATCACAAGAAAGATAATGCTGCTGATTTTACTTGAAATGAAGCTAAAATGATGCTAATGTGCTAGGATTAAAAGTGATGCTGATTTTACTTGAAATGATGCTAATGTGAATATATTGTGCATCATTACTTGAAATGATGATGATTTTAGAAGCTTTTCACTCTTCTCTGATTTGGGGGCAATATAGTAGTAGGTAAATGACATCCTTAGTGATTAAAAGTGAATTGTTGGCCAACTATTTATCAAGGCATCCGTGACCATGGTAAGAAATATGACTAATAAAAATAACATGAAGTCATTCCTCATAGGCATGGAAATCCTATAAAGCCTATTTTGGAGGTTGAAATGATTGATGTATGGGGATAGAGTGCATGGAATCATTTGTAACTTCATGTGGACACAGGTTATTCTTGTTGTTGTGTATTATGTATTTAAATGAGTGAAGTCCATAACTTTTCTAAATAATAAAAACCAAAGTGTCATTTAATTCTTAAAAAAGTCATTTGCACAAGGTTCGAGGCACCCTAGTCTATCATTAATGATGAAATCTTACATTTTTTAATTATCTATTCAGTCTTTTCTTGCTAAGTATGGGGCTAAATATATAGAGAATACTCCATATCACCCTCAAACTACCAGGAAATTTGAGGTATCTGATAAATAAATTGATATTGTCTTGTCCAAAATAGTGAACCTGAATAAAATGGAGTGGTCCCTTAAATTGGATGATGTACTGTGGGCATATTGTACTACCTTTAAGACCCTAACCAATATGTATTTGTAGCCACTTTTTGTGTATCTTGAACATAAGGCCTTATGGTCTTTGAAGAAGATGAATTTAAATTAGGATGAGGTCGTCCACACAAAAAATGGAGAAATTAATTGATCTCAACGAGTGTAGATTGAAGGCACACGAGAACTCCACTATTTACAAGGCCTAGATGAAGTATTTTCATGATAGCAAGATAAAAGAAGGAACTCAACCCGAGATATATAATATTATTTTTCAACTCAAGACGCCACTTTTTTCCTAGAAAGTTGAGGTCTAATAGGTCAAGCCCTTTAAGATCACACATGTTTACCCTTATAGATCAATAGAACTTGAAGAATAGGATGGATAAAGGTTTAAGGTGAATGGTCACAACTAAAGAACTAGTTGGGAAACCAGAAATAGGTCTCTCTTAAGAAGGTGACTTACCTTAATGAATCATGAATATCTGGGTACCTTCATCATGCCGAGATGTTATATCAGGAACTTCTTGTGAGACAAGCCAAGTTTTACATTATTAAGTCTTGTATTTTGTTTGTTTGTTTATTTTCTATTTATTGGTTCAAGTTTGTTGAGATGTGTAGAAAAAGATTATAGAGATGGATTTGATTATGAAATAAAAATTCAAAACTTGAGTAAAAGCAGTAGTGCCTCCCGCTCAGGTGCCGATTTATCGGACAATAGCACAGATAAATAAGCAATCCCTGGGAATCCAGAATCACTAGAAAAAATAGGGGTGCCAATTTATCGACACTTCCTGAACACTTGCAACCTCAAAGGGTACCAATTTATCAGTCCAAATGACCCATTTATCGGCATTCCCTGCACATGGGCAGCCTTAGAGGGTACTGATTTATTAGTCCAACTGAGCAATTTATCAATATTCCCTGAAATGAACCTCATCTGGAAGGTACAAATTTATTGGTACAAATTATCAATAAATTGGTCTGCAATGCACCAGCAAAATCGTAGTTTTCAAATAATCTAACAGGGGGCTCGAAAATAAAAAGGGTCCAACCGTGAAAAACCAATAGCACATTTTAAGTGAAAATCACATTCCTAACACATTCCAATTGAAGAAATAATCATCGAAGGTAGTTTAAATGAAAAGAACCCCAAATCTCAAACTAAATCAAAAGAGGAAATTTCCAAACTTCCACAAACGAAGCCAAAATGAGGCCCAACACCCTCAAAAGTAAACTAATAACTCAAGTAGCCCAAAAATATTATTCTGCAGCTAATGGAATCGTCGAAATTATGATATGACACTCTGATTATCAAAAGACCACCCAGGCTCCAAAATAATCTTTGGACGAGCTAAATTTTCACAAAATAGCTTAAACTCAAAAAGAAACCCTAGGACATGAATTAAGGTCTACCTAGACCAAAGTTAGCATCCTGGAGCTAACAAAACTGTCGAAATTCAATTTCGAGCGCGTTTTCTATAAATTCACATGAGTTCCACAATTTTAGAATTGAAACTTCAACACTAAAAAACTGAGATAAAGGGCAAATGAGCTGACAGGACACTGAACTACCGGTCCCAACAAATCATAAATGACTTGCAGAAATTATTAGACTGCTCCAAACATGGAAAAAGGGAGAAAAGTAAGATAATGAAAAAATGGGTCAATACAACATCCACCACTAAACAGGACTTTCGTGTTAGAAAGTCAAGGAAAGGACAATATCTAAAGGCTCGAAATGAATAGGGCATATTGGGCTCATATACCCTTTATAAAACCTCAGGAAACAGAACCAATAGACAAAGGGTGTCTGAGAAAGCATCACCACTGGAACTCCTCTGATCCCCAGCTAACTAGTATTTCCACTACAAGGCCACGAGCTACCCCTCAGGTCCATCCATACTCAACTAAACAAAATCACCCGAATGTGCCTCAAAACTAGATCATAACTAGAGGTGAAGGCGAAACCATGAAAAAAATTCTAGAGACCACAAAAATATTCCAACCACAAAGGAACATCTAAGGATACTACTTGCATGATCAACAACTAAATAGAGCACAACCGCCCACCAGATCCATGACCACTAAAACAACCTAAGGATACAATGCAAGGACTTAATAATGCAGGCAAAAACATAAGTAAACAGACTGTAATGTAGCTTACACAACTCCCAAAGCCCAATATGCAACAGGACACCCCAACAGTCTTTTTACAAAAATATATACCCAACCACATATTCAGATAGAGCAACGAGGTAGGGTATACAGGTTGCAATGTTTAAAATGCATGGAATGCATAGCTCATACTAACCTATATGTAATGTGATGGTATTTTATGTCATATATTACGGTTAAAACCTAGGAAGTAATGCATGTTCTTGAGTAATCATAGGTTGTCTATTAATGTATTTTTTGAGTATTTGTAGGGTTAATTCAATATGTGGAAGTTTATAGAAAGTGTACTAAAAAGAGAAAGTTTTGCAGGATTCTTGGACGTTTCATCTATCACTATGCAACCCATCCAAGCCCATTTCCAAAAAGGAAAGGCATTGGAGAAGAATGCCAAGTTAGGCTTTAGATTGGGAAATTCGCCCACAAATATGTGGTTCGTATAATCCATCACTCGATAGATATAACACTAGATAGGTCCAAAGACCAAATGGCTCAAGAGACGTCTCATCTGAGATAAGATAGGTCACCCAAAGCATTTTTCCTGACTGGAATCTCACTGCAAAGTGGAGGTGACAGAAGGTAGAACAGACGGTCTATCTGTCACCAGATGGTTTATCCAGTGTTCTATCCAATGCTGAGCAACAACCTAATCCAAGTTTCTAATCTTGCACTTACACCCATGTTCTATAAATACTAGAATTAGGTTAGTTTGAAAGGAATAACCATTATTGTTATTATAGAAATTCGACCTAAGGGTTTTCATATATTTTTCTCTCTGTAAACACAACAGTGGAGATTCAAGATCATTGATCATTACTCTACATCAATTGGAAGATCATTTCAATGGTATAATATTTACGTATTTACTGCTTTATTATTGCATGCTAATACAACCCTCAACTATAGGGTTGTCAAATCCATGCATGAAACTTCATTATGGTCGTAACTCAAACATGGTTGTTGCATCTACTCTAGCATATGAACATAATTTATACGTAAAATGAAATTTAGTAGTTGCAAACACTAAAGAACACCTAGGTTTAACTAGAACTAACCCTGTATTTAAAACTGGTAGTTGAGATTATGCTAAGAAATTTGAGGCGTTATCCTTCGTCTAATGGTTGCTACTGTAGCATGAGTAACCTTCTTGAGTTATCATGATAAGGGTAACACACTCTTTCACAGCCCTAACCGGTGTAAAATAGATTTATCTAGGATTAAAGGTTGAAAAACACTTAGATGAATAGTGTTGGCATTCTACGTAACTCTATGCTTAGGAAAGATTGCACAACTTTATAATTATAGTGCGAAGATTTGTCGAACCTTGGTGAACATAAGCCTAGATTGTCTAAACACTTCAATTGTTTTATAAATCACAAGAAATTGCAATGAATACTTTCATATACACATCCCCTTTTTAATTTATATTTGGTGATATAAATAAACCCTAATTGACTAACTACTTTACTGGGCATAAATTTGATACTATATTCCCTGTGGGATTGACCCCAACTTGGTTCGGTTCTATATTTTACAAATGATCACTTACACTTTAGTGGGAGGTGTAATTTAAGCCGTTATCAAATTTTTGCGCCATTGCCGGGGAATGTGGCTATTAGAGAAGTCAAGTAGGATGTCTGTCAGTAATTTTATTTCTAGTTTTTAATTTTTTTGGGTTTTTTTTATCTATTGTAAGTAGCATGTTGTGCATGCATAGTACTCGTAGTCTGGGAGTACTTCTATTACCAATTGATCAAGAAATATCATGAACATCCTCCAGAATGAATAGGTCGGAGAATGCACCTCTACCTTATCTTGTGCAGTTCCATATTGATGTGTCATAGAGAGGAATTATCTAGATGCACCCCTTAGACCTCAACCTGTGAGGAATAATAAGGTGTATTTGAATGATAATGAGACAAGCATTAATAGGAATAGTGCTACTGGGGCAATCAATTTACCACTATTTGCATCAGGAAGCAAATTGAACTTTACCAACACCATGATACAACTGCTGACCATGAACGGTCTATTTCGATAAGTTGCTAGTAACGAAACAAATCTACACTTTAAGATTTTCACATCCATCTACAAGTTGTATAACGGTCTTGGTGTGATCCATAATGCTATTAAACTAAGGATTTTTCCACTATCATTGAGTGGAGAAGCTACAATGTGGCTTGCTGATCTACCTTTTGATTCCACAAAAAATTGGGGAGAGCTGAAAGAGGCTTTCATGGAAATGTTCTTTCCTCCTTCTAATATTTTAGTGTTGAGGGATGAGAAAACCAACTTAGGGAAGAAACCTGAAAAAGCCATACATGAAGTCTGGATACAATTTAATAAGAAGATTAAGCAATGTCCTGCACATGGGCTTGGAGAAAACTATTTGAAGGAGACGTTTTATTGTGCTCCAAATGCTCCTTCAAAGTTGGTTGTGGAAGGTATTAATAAAGGGTCCTATATGTCTCACACTTATGCTTAGGTTTCTCAGGATTTTGACATGTTTATGAGAAATACAAGAGGATGGCACACAAGAGAGTCTGAAATATCTGGAAGTATCAAGAATAATGGTATATCAACGGAAAAACGCTAAAGAGAGGAATAAAAAGACAAATATATGGCTTATTTGAAGACACAAATTGATTTGATGTCTAAAAAACTGCTCGGCAGTGTCTACAGGAAAGTTAAAGCTGTTGCATCTTATGAAAAAAGATCATACAATGGGAATAATTCTGATTCATAAAAGGAGGCCAAGTACCTCCAGAACTAGAGGGGTTCCATCAGTGAACCCAAGGTCAGATTTAGAACCAAGACTATTTCAATGACAAAAGAGAATATAAGGATAGAGATCTGAGTGGCTGGAAGTATAAAGAGGTGTTCAATAAGAATAAGAGTAGAGTGAATGTGCCTCTATGGAAAAGAGAGAGGGAGACGAACACCTCTAGAATAGAAGAGATGCTAGGAAAAGTGTTTATTAAAGTAGAGCCGTATGAAAAGAGCTTATAATCAATCAATCTTGAGGTTTCAAATATTGATAAGATAAATGACTCTCGTTCAGCCTTAATCAAGCATCTGGAGTTTCAAATGGGGCAGTTGTTTTCATCATTAAATAATGGAAGGTTGGAATGATCCAGTGATACTATGAATATCCCTAACAAGGACAAATTCTAAGGACGTTGAGAAAACCATCATGTCATGACGTTAAATGAAGCACTATTGGGAGGCAACTGAAATTTCTATCCTTCATTATTTTCTTTCCTTTTATTTATAGTTAACAATTGGTTGTTTATTTTTGGTTTTAAGATTAGTCTTCAAGTGATAGAATGCTAAGTGTGTTAGTGTGTGGGGTGAAGGAGTTACTAAATGCATAAACCAACCAGACGGAAGATTGGGCAAATCATCCAAGACAGGATAAAGTGCCTAGTCTAACTGTCCTATTGGGACTCCATTGGATAGAGCGGCCATAGAAAGAATGCCTAGATGGTTTGTCTGTCACCAGAAGAACTGCCCAATATCTCATCCCAGGCCTATTTTAAAGGAAATTGGGTCAGAACTATTTATAATAGGACCTGACCTGACCTGACCTAAAATTTAGGGTCTAAATCAACGATCGATTGGTTGACTCCTCCCCATTTTGTATTTTTATATTCCTCCTATCAAACACATGAAATTACTTCCCCACTAACATACTCATATACCCACATCCTTCAATCATAAATCCCAATGTTAAAGACCCAACAATTTTGATTCTTTATTCATGAACTTAAGTCGATGGGTGAATTTTAAGTAACCCAATATTTGAACTTTTATTGGTAATAGCATAAACAGTGAAATATTGTGAAATTATTATTTAGGGTAGGTTTTGGGTAGATAAGTTGGAAATTGGAATGAAAAATTTCCTTGAAGTAGTATCAAACTGGTGTGGAATGATAATTGTTGGTGAAAGATGACGTCGTAAAGTTTGGTAACGAGTAGGCAGAGGAATAGGAGAATTGTCTCTGCAAGGATGAGACGTCTCGGGCCTATCGCCAATTTAAAGTACATCGATTTAAATGTGAATTTTTAGGAATAATAGAAGACACTTCAGATGGGTCATCTATAATGAGACCGTCCATCTGATGTTTTATCTAAAAACAATGACAGAGGGGATGAATCATCTTATACCAGATGGAATGTCTACCCTCTCAATCTATACCTACTTAGTTTGACTTCATTACTTGTTGAATTTCACTGAGTTGTTTACTAACATTTGGCATCCAACTAGGTAAACATGTCACCCAAGCTCCTACGAAGAAGAGAAATGGGCAAAAAAGTGGTATTACTCGAGAGCTCAGGGATAAAGATGATAGCCCTGAACAAAGCGTAATCAGACAACATACTAGGCAAGCCCATACACCTACTGCACCCTCTAGGCTTGTACCAATGTCGACATCCTTATCTTATAAGGTGTCATATGGTGAATCAAGGGGTTCATCTGAAGCTGAAAACAATAGTACTAGCAGCAGTACAAAAAGGTCTAACCCTACATAGCCACAACTCTCGATTCTTACTTGTAGGGAGAAATATACCAAGTCATTAAAAGTAAGAATAAAAAATTTTGAGATTAATCACAATGGGTGATACCTGGGTCTGATAAATTTTTTGCTGAGGGGTTGATCACTAATGCCAAAGGGAAATATAGGAGGAGAATCACAGAAGAGGTCCAGATTATGACAAATCACTTGACTAACTTCCCTGAGATCTAAAGTGTCTTCTAGGAATACCAGCTGGGGTGGATGAATAAACCTCCTGACCAATATTATCAGACTCTAGTTCTCGAGTTCTATGCAAACTATAGGGCCAAATTTCTGCAGGTGACTCCCAAGTTCCAGGAAACTTCCGAGTTAGGGGCCTTGAGTAGTGTTATGGACCGACGGGTGAATGTTGACATCTCAGATTAGAAAATCAATAGATTTTCTTTGGCTCTGATATGTGGCTCCAACAGAGCATCCAAATTATGTCTATCACTATAGCAATAGAAAGAGTCAACTGGAATGGCTTTGCATAAGTTTTGACTAACATAGAGCTGATATGGTTGAGCAACCTACACTTACTGCTCTAGACTGCTTTTTTGAGCTTCATTGGAAAGTTCTGGTAGGCTGTTACTCAAATGAGGTTCAGGCCAACATGAGCAGATAAATTGATAATTGACAGATAAGGATGCAGTGTTGGTGTCCTACTTAGTGTTATAATATAAATGAAAATATGACACTTGATCTTCAAAGAGATGCAGATGTGAGCTATTTATGAAAGTACGACCTACTCTTATACTTGTCTAATCACTGACTTGTGCCAATAGGCTAAGGTGTCAATCATATTGGGTATTGATGAGTGTAATAATGCCATCAAGATGTATGACATAGACAGATCAAAATATCTTTCTAAATTAAGGTAAAAAACAAAAAATATGGGGTTGCTTCTACTTTCAGATCTAGTTTAGCTGATCAGATGGGCACAAATTTAGCACATACAACCCATGTCCCTTCCATACAAAGGGAATCTAGTACATCTAGGCCACGAGGCCTAACCCCTAGTCACACAACATATTGACCTCCTCCGTATCTATTTGATTTCACCCCTACAAACTTTTATACCTTGTCAAATGGGTAAGAAAAAAAAAAGTTAGTTTGAGATGTTGTTAATAGAAGGTGAGCTAATGATTGATAATAAAATCAAGGAGGCTTTGGAGTCGTATTACATAATGCAGACTCGGGTCGATAATATGGATGAGAGAAGGAATGAGCTCCATCGACTGATGATCTCATCTAAATGGGAAGGGTTTCAAATAGAGCTGGAATATATATGGGCCGATGTTACAGCATTGCAGAAGGACCACCATCCAATGGCCCCAATACCAATGGTTCCCATTGAGTTTGACGACGAGGACTGTATATTTAGTTTAGCTGAGATGCAATCAAAGGAAAAAATAGTGATGGCAGGGAATGATGATCTGGAAGACTCTGGGAAGAAAAAAGAAAGAGGAACAGAACTAGATGGCATGACGATGAGGACTTGAATAAGGTGCAAAGGTAGTCCAAGGAGAATTTCGTACTCTATAAGGCCAGAAAGAGAGCATAAGCTGTAGGTGATTCTTTTAGCATAACGTCGATGGAGTTCCAACATATAAGCATGGTACCCACTACTAATGAGGAGTAGAAGTGGCAGAAAGCATATTTGCCAAACAACTACCTCGAGTTGTCCCTATGGTAGAGTATGCGACATAGGCCATGATTTTTGGTACACATACCTTTCCTATATTTTTTACCTTTATATGTCTTGCATTGGGGACAATGTAACATTTTTTGTGTGGATGGGGGTGTACCCTATATTTATTTTTATGCATTTGAGGTTTTTTAATGCCAGGATATTTTCCCCAAGGCATGCTATCTAGGAAAACTGGCATGTTAGGTTTATTCTGTTGTATTTTTTTTTATTTTGATGTATTTCATTAAACAATGATACCTATGTAAATAACAAAATTTTAGTACCACAATATGTGTTGGCTTCTGTCAAATGTTGATTGTATTTCATTCTAAACTATACAATAAAGGTGTTATTCATTATGTTTGTATTCCTTGAAACTATTTTCTTAAAATGTTTATATTGAGATGAGTGTCTACTTGCAAGTGTGGGAGTGTAATTTAGTATAATCATTTTTTGAGTATAGTATCTAAAACTTTCTCGGTTAAAATA
>JBDJHY010211071.1:0-11409 GCA_039654485.1 Withania somnifera | reverse complement strand
GATTCTTATTTGAGTAGCTAGCTTCCCTTGTTGTACTATTTTCTTCTATAACCCCATTTATTTTATTCCATTATTTACTGAATTTATTTTTTGTTGTGTGCTTAGTGGTCCCTCGAAACCTATTAGGTATAGGTTGCTCGGTCAGCTTGTACTCATACTACACTTTCTCATGTACTGATCCGAGTACAAGTGCTCGACCATGATTATAGATCGTTGTTCGTGTAGATTATATTCTACTTAAGAAATTCAAGATGATCTTACTGTCTGTACTTACTTCTCTTCGGCATTAGCATTTTTATTTGATCTCCATGTACTTTTAGATATACATTTGATTTCTTGTTTTGTACTTAGTGGTTCGTATTACACTGAATCAGGTTTGGGGTATTAGTTTTTTATTCTTTTACTTTCGCATTAATTCATCTACTGATTATTACACTTGTGCTTTTTGCATTTGATATAGTAGTTCTTCTCTTCAGTTTCATATTACGGGGTTGGTTCTCCTACTGGTGGTATAGTGGGTGCTATCATGATCCGATAAATGGGGTCATGATGCATTACAACTGCGATTCCTCAGAAGTCATGATAACTTAAGAAGGGATACCAACACTTAAATATACTAGTAATAGTTTGGTAGTAGTAACATAGGCATGATGGTAACAGTTTGGTTCATGTTATGATTCTTTTACCTTGGCCCACCCACTCTAGAATCCTTTCCTACAAGTCTATTTCTCAGTATCCATTGAGTACCCTTTTACCACGGGTGGACTTGTGTGTTGGGGAATAAGTGTAGCACTAAAGGATGGTATCGAATTATTTAATATGATGATTATGGATCAGTTTATGAGAAGATGTATGGAATGGTTATGAGTTACATTACAGACATTGGTCCAGTTATTTAAGAATCTATCCTATAATTCTATTTCTTGTTATCTAGGATATACCCTTCTTACTAAGGGGTTGACTTTTGTTTTAAGGACTAACTTTTATGTTAGACTTGAGTATGGTTCCTTTTAGCTTGACCAATTCATTATAAAATCTATTCCATGTATCCATTTCTAGGTATCCAAGATGTACCCTTCTTAATAGGTGGACTCATATATTAGGAACTAATATGAGTGATGATGGACACGGTTCATGATTTTGTAGGACGACTAATGGGATTTTCCCATCTGTTGTAAGTTGATTTGAGAAGGGACGACTACATGTAGGATAGTGACAGAGTGAGATATTTGTATTTGAGATTGTTTTGGATTTGGCTATCTTACTGGTATTGGTTTTTATCTGTTGAGACGTCTGAAGAGGTGATGTTGGTACTTTATTGTGATGATATTTTATGGGACGTTATGTTCATACTTTAGTAGTTGATTTTAGATCATTACTATTGGTTTTTGTTTGTTAGTTAGTTTTACTGTTGTTATCCTCTATGTCTTGTATATGTCATTGTTATTATTGAATTCTACTAGTTAGCTTCCTATTTGTAGCTCGGTGTTATGGGAGTATTGTGGTTGGTGTGTCAGGGTAGTTAGTGCTCAACACCACTTTGATTTAGTGCCATCTAGGGATAGTTGATGAATTCCCATTTTATTATATTTGTATTCACTCCTTACCATGGCTAGATTTCTCGGATCATGAAGGAACTTACATCCCCCTATAGGAGAACAACCCAACAAGTACAAGAATCAAAAGTTATAAATAAATGGGGAAGATAAATGCATAATTAAGGAAAGGAAATGCGAAAGTCTAATACAACAAAACAAATCCCTAAAACACGGTATTATAATACATGAGCCACTAAGAATTAAATGTGATTCCTGAAATAAATACAACATATGACTTTAGATTATGAGATAAGCAATAAATAGTCTAAAGGAAAAGATAAAGTGAGATGTTGAACGCCAAAGATCACCCTCTACCGTCGGATCTGATTAGTAACACATACCTCAGAAATCGCGTAGCTCACTCGTACTTGGATTTGCACCTGAAAGATATAGAGTGCAGTATGAATTCCAAACCTCTAACAAAATTAGGTACACAGTACGCATCATCGATCGAATGGGCCCATATAAGAAATAAAAATAGTAAATAGTAGATAACGAAGGAAGTTAGTCATAGAAGTTGAGGAGAATAAGTATAAAAAGTAAGGCTAGCTAAAGATAAGATGGAAGCAACAAAGAAATAACTAATGGATCTACCTAAACAATAATTATAGAAGAACACAAATAAATAAGTATAGACATATCCGAGTCCTTACAATAGATAATACAGTCAAGAGAATAGAGAAGGACATTGTACCGTTAACCTCAATAAAAGACGAGAGAAGAAGGCATAATCAACTGAAAACCCACACATAAAAAGAACTAACTAGCCAAGATCAATCTAAAATAACCTTCAAATAAATTTAAGAGTAAAAGGATAGGAAATAATAATTAATCAATACAAAAAGAAACAAATAAGAAGATATAACACTCTATTATATAATACTACCAGAAGGTACAAGAAAGTCAAGCCTCAATTATTGGAAGACTATACTACCTAAAGGTACATACAAGAAAACAAGTACAGAAAGTAATACAAACATGATACAATGGTACTAAATTTCTCAATAATAATGTATGCTCCTCCTCTGATACCCACAGGTCTAGTATGCAGGACCCATGGAAGGCTACAACCAGTATACCCTATGGTAGGATGCAACCAGTATACCCTGTAATAGGTTCCATGGAGGCTGCAACCACATACTAACACGAATTAGAATATAATAATCAATATCTCATATAAATAAGTATCCCAGGGTCTCAATGCATGTGCTCAACTACGCCCGGGTCTAAAATCAATCAAAAACTCAATATTCACTCCTAACTACATGATGAATAAAATCAGGTAATGTCAAATACTCGCCATCCAACATCGGGACGAAGCTATAAGTGTGAGCAAGGACATAGTACCTGGAACTAGGGTTTAAGTCCTAGACTAAAACAAGTGAAAAAAATAGGATTACTAGGTGCCCAATCGACAATCGGGTCTAAAACAATGTATGGAAACCAATTAATTAGCCCTTTGAATAAAGAATTCACTTTATAAACCAATTTTATATCTGCACTAGCCAGTAATATCAAAATATCAATGATCAACTTTATTTATCAAAACCCAAAGTAATGTCAGTCATTAATATCTAAAAACGAGCCTTCAAGCCATACAAGGTTTCAAAATCAACAATACTGGTCTCTTGGCCATAAAACGTAGAAACCAATGCATAGAAATTCATATTTCATGATCATGACACGCACAATCGTAATCACTAAATCATAGATAGTCCTGTGGGCCCTACATAGGCTCAGAATTACTATAGCGCATAATAATCAACCATCCAAGCTTGGGACTTATGTACATTCCAAATAATCCTACCTTTTATTTTCCAAAGTGAACAAAGACCACCCAGGGTCACAAGGTAAATTATAATCGAAATACAATACCAGAGTGAAAATAAAAATCATACTAAAGAAGTGGACAAAGTCAACGGTACCAACCTAAGGTTGCTAATTAGTACTATTATTTCCTATATAGGACAAGTTTATGATTGGTAAGACATTGCCTACCTTTCATCCGAAGATAAGTACACAAATACAGGGAAAAAAAATCTCAGACAGCTCAAAAAATGCTCCAAGAAACCCAAACAAATACGATAGTAGACAAAATAATAATCTAGACATTAAAAGAAATCCAATGATACCCATAAATCTAGGACTCTATCCATGGTTAAAAATCCAAGTCAAACTAGTTCCATGAGCCTGTGAACCAAAATATTTGAATAAAAGGTATCAAAAAATTCCCCATATCATAACAAACTCATATTTAAAATTTGGTCCAAAACAGACTAAGAACAAACTAGAATCAAGGATTAAAAAATAGACAAAGTCGAAGAAATTTAAGAATAAAATTTAATGATATTGAAGTGAAAAATTACAAAATAAAGATGGAAGAAAGATAATTAATGATATCCAACTCTTCTTGAACTCAATAGTAAACCCCCATGAGGATTTAAGCGCAAAAGTTGAAAATCAAGAATAAAGGGGTCTAGATTGGGGTTTTCAATCACAACTTCTGACGAAGAATAAGGAAAATCAGTTGGGTAAGCTTGTGAAAATATCAATTAAAGTTTATAAGCACTTATCCACTGAAATTACGGTAAAACACAAAAAAACCACGCCAATCAGAGCTTTTTAGCTCCTAAAAGTCATTTTTTAGTGATAGAATGTAGTCTAAGTTGTAAACACTCAATGATCTTTGCACCGACGGGATGTGACCTACTTTCCGGAGTTGCAAAGTACTAGTAACAGCAACGCTAAATTTCACAAAATGGCATAACATCCTCATACGGACGCAAAATGTGATGATATTTTTCGTGTTGTTTTCAAAAATTCGATACAGATCTAATGGCACCATAAAAATACCAAAAATAGAATATTAACTTTAGGTAGAACTTGATGATCAAAATTTTAGACTCTTTGAGGACTCAAAACTTAACAGGGACCCCTGAACGAAAATCAATAATGCAAATCGGTTGTAAAACACATTTCAAAACTAATGGAATCATAGAAAAACCCTAAATAAGATCATCTAAATTGAATGTTGACTGAAGTCAAACCTTTAGCTTTCAGTTAATTGATATCTCGTCAAAGAGATAACGTCACACCAAAATCTCCTAGACCTAAACCAAGGATCCATCTAGACCATTCACATTCTGGATTTAGCAAAACGGTCAGAACTTGATTCCGAGCTTGTTTTAAAATAATGTTGACTAGGGTCAATGAGATAAAAAGTTAAGACTTCAAATCAGGAAAACTGACATAATAACTAAATGAATGACCTGAGAATCAAACCACCAGTCCCATACGTCATAAAAGACTTAGAGCCGCTATAGGAAAACTCTAAGATGCAAGAAAGAATGAAAAATGCAAAAGATTATCGAAAGGGTCTTAAAACATTCACTAATGAAAATAATTCCATCTAGAAGTCTAAAGAAAAGGGTAAAGAAAGGCATCAAACTCCAAAACAAGGTAAATAGACCACACAATACCTATTCGTTAACTCAAAAGGCTCTTAAGTTAAGTGAACTCAACCACGGGACCTCAATTGCAAGAAACTCAAAAATCCCAAATTTCCCAATATCACTAAGTTAAAAAAACCACAGGCTTTCAGAAAAATTCCAAAAACACCATTTAAACTAAAAAAATTCTTCCCACAATACCTCACTCAATTGAAAACAACACTGCAATGCCAACCGAAGAAGAAACAAGAACCAATACCCAACAAAAGCCATAAAACAGGATCAAACAACATGCCACATCAGCGAAAACCCAAATTCGAAAATCACTTAACCAACTCACCATCTATGAAATAAAATAAAAACCATCACACTATCCGGTACAAGACCCAAAATGCTTCTATTGAGTATTTTGATTGATGAAACTCAAACACCCAAATAACAAGAAACATATAAAAAAAGTCCGATCAAGAGTATAGTTTGATGAACAATCTATTCAAAACCCAACCTCAACCTATAGAAAAACCTTGAAGCTAATAAACAAGTTATTTACTCAAAGTCTAACACAAATAGGAAGCCAAATCACACGAAAGCAACTAATATTCCTGAGACAACCTAAACCACTCGTAAAGCATAAAGTAAAATAAACCGAAATGAGGAAAAAAAACTAACTCAATTGGTCAATAATGACCAATACTAGAAACCCATAAATTAGCCAATAACTAATAAAAATAACATATTCATGAAGAGTAATGGAAAACTTGCTACACGGACTGAAGTGACCCAACCTAACTGGAAAGATTTATCAAAAACTATAATACACATCAATTGAAAACCTTATATAGAGGGAATATGAAAAATAAATGGCTCACACCATATACCGAGTGTATGCCTCCCTAGTCAAGGTGACATGTAACTCATGGTTAGTTCCCACCAATTGTACAATAGGCTCACAAAGGGAGTCCATAATCACTCATCTCAGTCCCAAATAAATAAATCCACCCTCAGTAGGAAGGGTACATCTGATGAATTCAAATAATGAATTCATGGATAGGATTCTAGAAGGAATAAGCTAAGGTAAATGAATACCTACCTATGTCTATATCAATGCAAGTCCCTAACACACAAGTCAATTTGTGATAGGAAGGGTACATTCGACACTGCAAAGAAATGGACTTGTAGGATAGATTTTGTAATGACTAGACCAACATCACTGGTGTAACTCAAAACCAACTTCATTCTGCCTCATACCCAAACATAATGGTTGAACAAATCCTAAGACCAAAGATGGAATATCACAACAAAAGAGTAATCCAAAACTGAAAAAAATGTTGATACTAACTCATTTTCGCAACTTCAAATCACAATCCCCCGAATAAAAGATGAATCATAAGCTAAAAATAAATAGCGAGTCCTTCTTGACATATACCCAATTATATACTTGCAACTCGAACATATAAACAAACTGAAGGTACCACAAATTATCAATCGCTGACTAAGTAAGCCAAAAAAAATACATGGATCAAAAAACTAACACAAACCAGAGCATAACCAGATTACCTACTATTTAACTAATAACTGAAGTAGAGGACACCTCTGAAGCAAAAAATCATATGACATTCCAACTAAATAGGACACCTTGATAATCTCTTTAATTCGCACTCTATATGCCTCCTGACATAAACTCTCCATAAAACTTTTGTTGCTTGCTACTACCAAAGGTTGTAATGCTAGACAAAGTGGAAAAAATCATATCATTATACCCAACAAACTCATGGATCTAGCATCAAACTCAGAAATAGATATAGGACCATGCAGTAGACCTTTAAACTCACACTTCACTCGAGATGTACTCCAAACATTAGGCATAATCCCTACCTGTGGTACACCACTCATCGACCTTAAAACCCCAAGAAGTGTCTCCTTAAGGAGAGGAGTAGAAAAAACCATGTTGTAAAACCATGTTGGTGTTGACTAAGGAGAAATATAAATTGGTATCCGGACCCTAGCTAGTTGCTGAATTGGAACAGGCTCAAGATAAACCTCTGAAGCTATGACTGGTGTAGTATCTCTCACGGGGGTCATAGTATGGGAACTTCCTCTACCTAGGGATTAACCTCTAAATTGAAATGTATTCAAATATATAGTTGAAGGTATGAAAGGATCCCTATTTCTTACTATTGTTGATGATCATGAACATATCATTTGCGAAAGAGTGAATAAGGAGAAAGGACATTTTATGAGACCAACTAGAATGTTTGCTTGATATGGAAATGAAAAAAGAATGATTTCCAAACGATGTCACTGAAGCCTCTAGAATATAGGATATGGACGTCATCATACCTTATTCGCAGGACTCTACTAGACACTGGATCAAGTTCAAAGGACACAATAGAAGCTAGAGCTCAAATTCTAATTTTTACAACCCTATTTCTTGAATTTTGAGGGAACCTACATCCCACTACAGTAGAACCACCCAACAAGATCAGGGAGCTAAATTAATAACTAAAAGTGGAAGTAAATGCATAAATAAGAAAAGGACATGGAAAAGTCTAATACAATAAAAAAATCACTAAAACTCGATATTCTAGTACAAGAGACATTATGAAAAAAATGCAATATCTAAATAAATACAAGATATGCTTACGGATTATGAGATAAGAAATAAATACTCTAAAGTAAAAGATAAAGTGAGATCCTTAATGCCAAAGATGACCCTCTACCTTAGGATATGGATAGAAGCATGAACCTTAGAAATCACGTTGTTCACTTGTACTCAGATCTTCACCAGGAAGATATAGACCTAGAGAGTACCAAACCACAAAAAGAAATTGGGTAACTAGTAGGTATCATTGGCTGACTAGGCCTATATAAGAAACTAAAGGAGTAAATAATAGATATAGAAGGAAATAAGTTACAGAAGTCAAGGAAAATAAGTATAAACAAGTAAGGCTAGCTATATATAAGATGGAAGAACGAAGAAACAATTGATGGAGATAGCTCATAAAAATGATAGAAGAATATAGATAAAGAATTCAAGGGATAATTGAGACCTTGAAATAGATAATAAGTAAAGGGAATAGAGATAAAGAAGTAAGGCGACTACATACTATCTCATCTTATACCCATACCTATACTACATACTACATACCAATAAAAGGTTCCATGGAGGTTGCTACCACATACTATCTCATCTTATAATCAATATATTATAATTAGAAGTATCTAAGGGTCTCAATGCATGTACCCGACTACATTCAAGTCTAAAATCAATTGAAAACTCAATATCTACGTCCAATAATATCTGGGACTAAAATTAAATAATGGATAATAGAAAGCATCTAACAACGATCCCAAAAAATAAGTGCTAGAAAGGTCATAGTGCCTGACGCTAGGGTTTAAGGTCTAGACTAGAAAAAGTTAAAAAAACATAAATACGGGGGTGCCAATGAACAATTGGGTATAAAGACATAACTTGAGGAAAACCATTTATTAGTCCTTTTAATAAACAATACACTTTGTAAAAAAAATTTATATTTGTATTATTGATAAATATAATAATCTCTATGATAAACTTTTATTTATAAAACTCAAAGTAGTGGCAGTCATTAATATATTAAAATGGGCTCGCAAGCCATGCAAGGTTTCAATATCAACAATATTGTGCTTCGGCCATAAAATTCTATAAACAATTCCATAAAACTCTAAATTTCATATTGATGACTTCCACAATCACAATCAATAGATCACATTAGTCATGTTGGCCCTACATAGTCTAAAAATCACTACAAACATAATAATTATCCATTCAAGTACAGACTTATGGAAATATCCAATATTTCCACCATTTAAGTTCCATATTCAACAAAGACCACTCAATTGAGAGGGTAAACTAATTGAAATACAATACCCAAAAAATAATAAAACCTAGATTAAAGAAGCGAAAAAGGTCAAGGGTGTCACGATCCAAAGATTGAGGTGTGATGGCATCTAAATTTAACTTGTAGATAAGAATAACTCTGAAACAGATCAAGTAGCTATAGGCTAGTACAAAGAACACAAAAGAAAAAAGGGAAAGTATATGAAGAGGATAAATAGAAGTAGAACACGACAATACACTACTAATCATAACTCCCAGAACTTTGTATTATGGCTATAGAGCATCTATATACAAAAAGTACAAAACACAACACACGATGGGACAAAACCATAAAATATTTATCATGGATCTAACTAGGAAAAATTTTATAATAAAATGAAAACCAGTAAGCAAGGTCGACAACTTCTCACCAAAATATCCTGGAAGAGTACTAGCTATCTCGTATGATAGCAACTGCTCTGTTGGCTCATACTAGGATCTACATCACATAGAGATGTAAAAGTATAGCATGAGTACTAAATGATGGGTACCCGTAGGCATCATATGAAAACTTTGCAAAAGTAAGCATAAAGAGGTAAAGAGTGATCAGAACCAAATAGAATAGCGACACATAATATACAACACCAAAGGGGTAACTGTAGCAATAGGTAATAAGTACAGTCTAAGGTCATCTATTAATGGTTACAATATTGATAACTTCCAAATGCACTTCCCAATTTAGAAATTTCATGGTCCTTGTTTGTAATTTACCAACTTAGAGTCGGGGTCAAGTCCACGAGGAGTATAGAGATAAATTTGACTTACAAGTGTTAAGATTCAATATTTTTTACCCATTTTATATATAATAAGTAACTAGGTGGTTTAGACATCTTCAATGTTTTAACTATTCCGATGTGTAAGATGTAGAGACAATAAAACGAGGGAATTGATTTTTGAAATAAAAGTATAAGAGATTCCTAGAGATGTTTTGACATGGGTAATAAATTCATAATGGGTGTAATCTCTCAATCTACAAATCTTTTGTGCCTTGAGTTTTCTCAAACCTCAATGCATTCCTTTTAGAACCACTCTCTAGATCTCAAGTAGTTAGCCTATCTCTAACATTAACCATAAAATGAAAGATCTTTTTAAGTCCTTGCTTCTATTATCTTTTTCTGGCTTCTTATATCCTTTCTCAAACAATTGTGGAAACTAGGTATTGGAGTTTGCAACCGCCAACTAGCATTTAATCACAAATATAATACAAGACACATAAACAAAACATGAATTTAGAAGCTAAAAGTAAACACCCATAAACATTTATGAACCCATTAATGCATACCCCAAAGAAATAGAGAGTTTTTGGCTCTTAGAAATTGGATAAGAAATATACCCCTATTTTCATTCTCATGGTCTGCCATTAATGCAAAGTTTTCAGCTCAATAACTCAAGTTAAAAGAAATAAATGTGAGGGTTGAAGTAAATGTCCAATGTTCCAAAAAACAAACTAGGGTTTTTCTAAAAAGTATATTTAGATGATAGACCCCCTTGAATCTCGAGAAAAAAATTAAATGTCCCTATAAAAGTATAATTCAAAAGAAAAATTTATTCCAATCCAGTATTATTATGCGACTGCACAATTAGTTATATGGACCGCATATGGAGCCACATACTAAGGAAGTGAATTGTGCAGCTTGATATATGAATTTATCCCTATTTGTGCGGTTCATATTTTAAGTTGTACGGCCCGTAGTGTGCTTCCAGTTGTCTGCATAGTTTTTATTCTCTAGGAATTCTGTTTGATTAAACGCATGCGGTCTTCACATAATGTTGTGGGGTCTAAGATTTCACTATGCGGTCAGCATAGTGCCTTTAGTGACCAGCATCTCTCCATCAATGATACGGTGCCCTTAATCTGCACATGTTCTCATTCCTTGGCATAATTGGTCTCTCCTTTGCTCCAAATCCTTGTGGCCTCATTATTTATGTAAATTTCATACTTACGCAACTCATTAGCAAAAAATTGATTTCCAACACGCTATAAACAACCAATACTTTGTATTTAAAGGCTTAATAAGTTTGTATTATGCCATGTTATTAAACCCCAAACTTAAACTATTGTTTTTCTTTACACAATGAGATCGAGTGTTTGAATGCAAAAAAGATAAGTAGCTAAGCAATACAATTACACACTAGGCATAATCATGGCGGACTCACCTGCAAAAGACTTTTAGACTATATGACTGTGCACAACTTGGAAAATACTTATCAAAATAAGTAAAACATTAATTCAAAATAAGGTGTGCTGTATCCCACAACTCAACTATCGGGAATCCCATGCAGTAGAACAATACTTTCTTGGCTTGCCTTACTCTCAACACTTGTCATTCTCATTCAAGTTTGTTGGTTAACTAGGGGCTGAGCTACTCATTTCAAGGTTAGGGCATCGTTCACAACAAAGAGAGGATCCCATATTCAATGATTCATTTCAATGCTTAGCATTCGC
>JBDJHY010211051.1:0-11410 GCA_039654485.1 Withania somnifera | reverse complement strand
AATACACCAAGATGTCATTAATGAAAACTATAACAAAAGAGTCTAAATGTGGGCGAAACACCCCATCTATCAACTCCATAAATGTAGCAGGGGCATTAGTAGTCCCAAAGGACATCACCCAAAACTCATAATGGTCATATCTAGTAAGCGAAGCAGTCTTAGGAATATCAGATATCCTAATCCTCAACTAATGATAGTCTGATCTCAAATTGATCTTAGAAAAGACCGTTGCACCCTAAAGCTTGTCAAACGAATCATCAATGCTAGGTAAAAGATACTTATTCTTCACTATCACCTTGTTCAACTGCCTATAATTAATGCACATACACATGTAAACATCCTTCTTTTTCACAAACAACACAAGTGCACCTTCGGTGAAACACTAGGATGGATAAATCCATTGTTAAAAGAGTCCTGCAGCTGATCCTTTAACTTTTTCAACTCAGTAGGATGCGTATGGTAAGGAGGGACCTAATGCCCAACTCCAAGTCAATACCAAAATCAATATTCATTAGAAAGGACACCAGAGAGATCTGTAGGAAGCACATCTAGGAACTCACAAACAATAGGGACAGACTCTAAGGAAGGGGAATGAGCACTCTCATCCCAAATAAAAGCAAAATATGAAAAACAACCCGTCTAAAACAACCTCCAAGCCTAAATATAAGATATGAACCTTCAGTACTCATCTACTCAACCCCGCGGGAACCAGGCATACACAAGGTAACCGTCTTGGTATAGCAGTTCAAGATCATATCTACCCACGTCTCGTACTCAGAAAAAAACACTAAACGGGATTGGCACACCTGATCTATCACTAATAAATCACCCATAGGAGTAGATACACGAAGAGGTATGCTAATGCATTAGATAGTACATAAAAACTCACAGAAAAATAGGTTGAATCATAAGAATAAGTAGATGACGGATCAAATAAGCCAGATGCGGTTTGGTGGTAAACCGAGATGATACATGTGATCACGATGTCTGAAGGCTCAACCTTAGGTATTCCTGGGGGAGTATAACACTATGTATGCCAACATATGGGCTGAAATAGAGCTCAAACCAGACTCCTGCCAGTCTGATGTTCACCCCTACCACTGATGCACCCTAACCTCTCCTATGAAAAGAGGTGTCGGTGCTCTATCTGGAATATATGAAGCATGGAAAGACTATTGATACTTGATTTGTTCTCGATGGGGATAATACCTCATAACATGTCCCGAATCCCCATATTAAAAGGAAGATCTGGGACCCAAAAACTGAAGCGTAGATCCATGAGAGCTCGAGTGGCCACCTCAGCCCGAAAACCTCTGAAAAGACCCAGGAGAACTTTGTGCAGGACTAGGTGCATTCTGAACCATCTGAATGGGGATATTAGGTTGTAATGCTTCCTAAAAAGGTAATCGATAGTGAGAGTGACTACCATGATAAAAATAAACTCCTCTCCCAAATGAGGCACCCGAAAACTAGCAAAAAGGATGGGGCCTTTTGCCCCTGCTATCACCGAACTATACTATACGTAGGTGCTCAAAACCCCTTGATGCCTTCATTGCACTCTGTAAAGGCACTCCCTCAAGATAAAAGACAGTGAATACTGAATACTGGAGTGGGAAGACTAAACCTATCATAAATTTAGCTATCTTTTCCTACCCAACTGGCAAGATAACTAAGGCATGTCTAGATAACTCATAAAAGCGAGACATATACTCCTCAACAGTCATATCTTCCTACCTCAACCCATCAAACTATCGTTGCAGACTATCTCTCACACAACGGGACATATACATCTCTATAAATTCTCGAGCAAACATCTCTCAAGTCATGGAAGAAGACCTAAGTGGTATAGAATCGACATAAGAGCGCCACCACTATCGAGTTATCCCGAAGATGTAAAACTATATAATCTACCCTGAGCATATATACCAACCCAAAACTTGGGAGTAGCTCATAGAAATTTGTCAGAAACTCATATGGATCCTCAGTCGGCAACCTTGAAACTCCAAGGGGCCATCTTTCTAAACTTTTCATATCTCTTTTGTTGCTCATCCAACATCTCAACAACGACTTCACCTGTAGTCCTAACCAATAGAATATAGAACTCATGAATGAATGTGCAATCAGTGGTTTTTTGACCTACTTCTGAACTACTGTCGGTTGTCTTGACGGAACTTGAACCTTGGATATATAGATGGCCTACCTGAAATGAAACCACTGGTGGCTGACCAACCAGATCATGAGTTCTCATAGTAGCATGTTGCTTTACAATCCCTGCCCGGCCCTAGTCTGTGAACTTTAGGGTGTACCACTCTAGTCCATGCTCTCCAACACCCCCAGAACCCTTAACAATATGTCTTGTAGTGATAAGGCTATCATTTACTCCTAACGAACCTACTTTTCATCTCTAACAATCTGCAGCTCAAGGAGGCTCCCTACCTCGTCCTCCGGCCGGTGCTATTCCTCTATCTCTGCCTCCATCTCTACCTTGGCCCCTAACTCTACCTTTGTCTCTCCCTTGGGCAACGGTCTAGGGTACATGCTGGTCATCTCTATTAATTGTGGATCTAGTCCTCATCATCTATCAAACGAGACACTCAAGGACTCAGTATGTGTATAAAAATCACGCTAGAGGGGAACAAAAATGAATGGATATTTTTCCTAGAGTTTTGTAGCCTTAATTAATGGGGCGTCTCTGTGCCGATTCATGAGACTCTACAAAACTTGTCTTTTGTACAGTGGGACCTACAAATCTAGGGTTATGATACCAACTTGTCATGACTCAAACTTTGGTTGTGATGGCATCCAAACTGAAGTACACGCACAAAAACAGTAATAAATGCGGAAAGTAAATACAGGAATGAAATAATAAGACCAAAATCCATATACATGAACCCTCCAAATCTAGTTATCACTATATAATCTATAAATATTTTTATAAAGAAAAAAACATAGTATCTAATGCCGTCTTTAGTAAGGAACGACATCATAAAACAAATGATAAAAGAGATATCTAGTAACTAATGACGAGATGGTCAGCTACCTCAGAAATACTCTAGAAATTCTCCTAAGCTGTAGAAGGGAGAAAATCAAGAGGTACAGGGCTCAACACCTATATAAGCGTGAAAAAAAGCAAAGAGTGAGTACAAAACTATGATACTCAACAACATTCTCGGCTGGTTTAACTATAAAATAATGATGAGTCTCTTAAAATCCATCCAACTCCCCAAAACTACGACCTGCAAAAAGTTTATATACAACATCCCATTAATTTTGCAGAAATCTCCTATTCATTTCTAGTTTTGGATATATAAAGATTCTCAACCATTATAAATGATCTCAAGTTCTTGTTAAACAACCATAATCTCATGTAAAGATTAAGTACCAACAAGATCAAATCATCAATGAGTATTAACTAGTATCAAATCATCGGTCAATATCAAATAGTCTCAAATCATCAACAAGTATCACATAGTCTAAATCATCAACAAGTATCAAATAATCTCAAATCAATTGACAAGTCTCAAGAAGTCTCATATCATTAACAACTATCAATTAATATCAACCAAATCAACAAGTATCAAATAGTCTCAGATCATCAACAAGTATCAAATAATCATGATGCATGTGTAAAAATATGCACACATCTGCTTTGACTGTCAGGACCCATGGATCTAGCTAAGCCATGCACCTATACCGATGTGGTACCCAATCTAACCAATATGCACCTATATTGGTGTGATACCTGATCCAACTGAATAATAATAAATGTGTAAGATTCACCTATACTGATGTGGTACCCAATCCAACAAAATATAATGAATGATAGAAAAAATTATGCAATGTGCACCTATACCAGTGTGGTACCCGATCCCATAAAATAATAAATAGGTAGTGAGAAATTTACTACAATAATGTTATGAACTCAATTAAATTATCACAATGAAATAAAGTTTGTGAACAAGTTACCACAACAGTAATATCAACCCAATCAAGTTATCACATCAATAATATCATTTTTCTTTTATTCAATGATTTCACCATTTAATCAAGTAATTACCCATACCTTTGGTCTTTTTGATGATCCCAACTTTTTCATATTATAATCATCCCATCAATTCACACATAATTAATGAAGAACGTAGAACACATCAAAGTTTTATACAAAGACCATAAACCTCAACTTTCCTTAGAAGTAAAGAAAATATCTCAATAGCGCTCATTGCTCTTCCCTAGAGCTTCCAAAAGAGTACAGTCTAGTTAAAAACACAATACACACAAGAAAACATGAAAAACAATACCAATATACCCATATTATAGAGTTTTATTCAAAACCTAACCCGAGTTCTAGGAGATACAAATATCAAATCTCATTAAAATCCCATTACATTTATTGGTGGAAAATCAATATTTTAATAAATTTTTGAGTTCATGTATTAAATCACAACTTTTGGTTTAGAAGCCTTGAAATTTCATGTTCAAATCATGTTAAAGTGACTGAGGATTAATGAAAATGCATTTAAAAACCTTACCCACTTAATTTTTTTGAAGATTTTGATGAAATATTCCCAAATTAGGGGTTTTAAAAATATGGTTTGCATGAAAGCATGAGAGGAGTTTGTGTTTTAAATCTAGACACTGCCTAGGCATCTGCACAAACATGACCCTCACTGTGAATGGGGCCCTTCAGTAAAAATAACCCTAAGTGAATGCAGTCATTGTGCTGCGAATGCAGAGAACACCAACCTCAACCCTCTACGATGTGGTTTTCTTCCGCGAGCGCGGAGGAGGGATGGTGAAAGCATTCAATGTTGTTTTATCACAATTACATAAGCATCAAAAACTCAAATTAGGCGCTCAAAATTTATTTGAAATTGCGTACAAACAAACCATATATGAAACTATACAAATTTTGATGTTCTAAACTCAGTGAAACCATCAAGACAAGCATACAAGGTCTCTTTGATCCAATACTCGCCAAGGGTCTATTTTAACTAAAATACCAAAATACCTTTGAGGTTTACCAAAAATATAAAAGACCTCAGTCCAGGACAAAACCCCCCTTCTTGAATCCAACAAAATTATCGTATTTTTATTTCGCGCACTTTAAGTACAAATGCTGCCAAAGTCAACAATTTTCCTTAAAAACTTAACTTTATCCCGTTAATCCTCCAAAATCACCACGAATGGGTTAAAACATAAAACGAAGGTGCTTCTAAACCAAAGTCAACATTCCAGAGTTCATGGAAACTGATGAATTTTTTTCAATATCTCGAACTCTAAGTGACACCTAGAGTTCCTTATTTTCACTTTGAAGTCGAAAAACTCAAAATTCTCAAAAAAATTCTCAAAACTCATTTAGATCCCGAATCAACTACGGAATCAAACTCTATTTACTTTTCATGTACAAATCTAGGCATGATGGAACCTACCTTCCCACCTGGTAGGTCAGCCTAACTCAAGGCTTAAAACGAAAGAAGAGACAATTTAAGAGAGGAAAGTAATTAATATAAGTAATTATACATAAAACTAAGGAAGTCATCTAATAAAACCCCAAAATCATGTGACACTATACAAAGCCACTAAATGATAATTAATACAATGTTTGACTAAATCTTAAAGTCTTCCAAGAAGAGTAAAAACTTTGAGATAAAAGTAGAGTATCTAAGACTGTGAATGGATGGAAGACACCTCTAGAGACCTCTGATAAGTAGCTAAGTCTGAATGAAAGGAGCTCAAGACTGGTCCAATGCAGCATCTATACAAATATGCAGAAAGATCAAGGGCGAGAACAATAAAACGATACTCAACAACATCCTTGACTAGTCTACGTAAGAAGAGTTAGTGAATACTCCAACCATCTAACCACCCTCCATTACTACAACCTAGAAACAGTTATACACAACATCCTAACCAACAATATGGAACTAGATATGTATGATTATAAGTATCTCTTCAGGATCAACTAACGCTATTTCTATTACCACAGTAATCACTTCAAGATAACCAATGGTATCAAATCAAATCAATAATCAAAGAAACACAAAGTAATCTAAATTAAGAACAAGTCATCAGTAGGATATACAATCCAAATAAGAAGACATTCAAGTAAATGTAATGCAATGCAATGCGCAAATATCATGATGCATGTCTTTTCTATCTCTCTCTATACATGCTTGGTAGAAACCTCGACCCATTGTATCCAATACCTAAAAGAAACCTCATGTTCATATAACGACTCGAGACTACCCCCTAGATGTTACATGGTGCTAAGGACCCACAAGTGAGCCCCAAGAAATACCATATACTTGCCCATATAACATATAGAAGAATAATTCTAAAAATAAACAAATAAACTACTAAAGGTATCATAAGGATCGTAAAGTCTAGATAATACCATGAGTAAGCCTCAATGTGGGAAAGACATAAGAACTACAAACACTAACTCTATGTTAAAAAACCTCTACTAAGACTAGAGAAAACTGTTGGGACAATTCCCTAATCAGCTCTCAACATAATAAAATAAAAAGGCATGAAAGTGAGGAGCAACTCCGGTCCCTGATCTGTGAGAACTCATTAAGATGTCTCGAATGTAAGCTCTACTAATCACGACGATAGACTGGAAAACATTTATCTTCATAATGATAACATGTAGCAAAAATGTGTCAATACATCAAATATATTGGTACGGGAGTGTATGCATAAAATATCATAAAGCTAAATGGTAAATCAATGAAATGACCCAAACTATTTAGTACGCTGAAAAGTATAAACCTTGTTTCTTGTTACGAAATCATAAATATAAATCATGTCAGCTTAGGTCAATGGATCTAGTTTAGTCTAAAAATCTTAGTCATAAAGTTGAGAGTTTCTCTTAACCAATAGAAACTACGCTATGAGCTATGTAGAGTCCGGTGTACTGAACCCCACATTGAAAAAAGGTCCAGTAATTTTGTAACTCCCCACTAGAAAGAGACCGCTCTAACCCGCCACGGTTAGGACTAAGCTGTAAAGTCTAAGATAAGGATCCTTAACTAGAAATTTAGATATAACCTGAGATGGAAAACCCAGTTATTGGCTAACACAACCTCACTGATGGATTGAGCCAATCCTCTTGGTGCTAAATAATCCTCTCAGAACACTGAGCTTATATTCTTGAAAAAGTTTCTAAAAGGGGCATATCTCAATGCCCGTAATTTATATCATGAATAAGCCAAAGCTCTTTAGTTTTCTTGTCTTGTCTGTTTTTCTGAGTTTCATAAATCATAAAATGAAAGTAAGTCAGGTTCGTGAACTTTCAACACTAGTTCAATGGTTCTTGTTATGATCATGGGATATGCATAAATCAAGTTATGAGGAATTCAACATAAACTTTCAAATTCTTTCTTGAAACACAGTCACAAATCCATTCAAAATACTGATAATATAATTGGAATTGCTCATGATGTGAAATCATGTGAGAATTATACTAGTCATAAAATATATGTTTCTTGCATAATTAAAAGCATCGAATCAGTATAATTGAGATTCATAAACTTGGGATTTTGAACTCTAAATTTAAGAAATCATAAATTCTTTAAAAAAATGAGATTTCAGTCATAAGAGTGAAAGGGACTCTCATTGAATTCCCCCGTACCTGAATTGAAGTTAAACCCTTTGAAATATTGTGGAGGAGCTTGGAGACTTGGAACCCTAGGATAAGTTTCTTCTTTCTCTTTTACGCTTGTTTTATTTCTTTTATTTTCTTTGTTCTTTTGGAAGAATGTGGGGGAATAAGAGGTATTGAATTAACTAAGTATGGGGAACTAAAGGTGGTTTAGGAATTTAATTAGTTTCCATGAAATCTAATACCTAAATGAGTTTTAGAATGATATAGCATAAATATGAATGAGTAGGGGAAATGTCAGAAATAACCTTGAAAAAATAGAGAAGAATTGCACAAAGTTTGTCTTTAGACTGGTGGTAAATGTGTCACGGGGGGTGCATCCCCAACCTCTTAGTAGTGACACAGTGGGTGTACCCCCAACCTCCCAGTCATGGCACGGCGGGTGCCACAGTTACTCTCAGTCGATTTTTCCTGCACAATTTTCTTAAAACGTGTCACATTTGTCATCACGCCAAGCATCCTACAGTGGAACGTTTAGAGTTTTATAAGCATCTAAATAATGTATAAGTATATGGGTTTGACACCAACCATTACCAAGTCTTCAGTAATGTAAAACAACACCCTTTCACCCCTCGAAAACATCAACAAATATAAGAATTGCAAGGAATCATAGAGATACTACAAGGCCTTAAAAAAAGGATCATAACTTTATATTCTAAACTTGAAATGACACGCGGTTTATTCCATTTTGAAGTAGACTTAGAGCTTTGAAAATATGCAAACCAAACACCATAACTCTTTAAGAGAGAATGAACCATTTAGGCTCACATTAACGATTTGAACTCTAGGTAATGTTTTGAGGTGATAACAAACACTAATTCAACACTTTAATAAGGACTTTATAACCTAGGATAAAGTGGGAACTCATAAGATTCGAACTTAAGCACAAACATAGAATAGTTCAAATCCAGTCTCAAATTTAGGGGTGTTACATTTCACCCCCTTGGGATCATTCATCCTCGAATGAAAGACAAGGCTGGGACATGAGAAGAGCTAAGAGATTATACTGGATATGATGCTTTAACTTGACCTATCTAATATACTACAATGAACTGGAGCTAAGCATGACCGAACATGGCTATTGTGATATGAGAATTCACATAGCTAAACATTATAAGATTGTCTTAATAGTTATTGATCATGTACGTGACACTTACTGCTTTAAACTAGATATGAATATGATACAAACTAGTAAAATTGATTTAGATGTAATTGCATGAATCTGGCATGAATGAATGGACTAAGACTTACTATAAGCTGAGATAGAGCATGGTATTGTATGAGGACTTGTATCAATTATGAAGGGTAATGAGTACAAGGCACGGGCTCAGGGAACTAATATAACTGGGAACAACTTGTTGAGCTTAGTTTAATCTGAGCATACTATCATAGCATGTCTGGGGATACACTTGTAAACTGAGTTGTATGATCATGGAGGACTTTATTTAGCTGCAAAAGAGTGCATAAGCATGAGTTGAGAGTGGATGATAGTAGCATGGATATCATAAAGGCATGGGATCATATACTCAATTTTGTAAGGTGGACTTTTCATTACCTTAGACACCTTCTCCATAAGGAATTTAATGATACCTGAGGGAAAGGATTAAGAGCACGAGTAGCAGAAACACTTAAAGATAAGAACTATTAACACGATCTGAACACCTTAGCCATCTGGCTTGGGCTTAAAAGATATAAATCCCTTCACTTGTAACTGATTTTTTTTACTGAGCATATACTATGGTTGGAACTGACTTATTTAGGATGAAATAACTCAGCTGAAATTTGTATAACTAGAGATTTAGGGAAGTATGGAATGGTCATAGACATGAAATTTAGGGAAGTAAAACTAGAGAAAATAAAGGAGATTTCTGAGTATTTCTGTCTGATTTCTTGACTAATTTGTTAGGCTATTAGGAGCTGTATTATATGTAACATGACTAACCAAGGGGGGGGGGGAAGAATAAAATTACTATTCTTTGTTTGATGTACTATCTGAAATAAAATTATGCTAGTCTAAGTCATTAATACCATATTCTATAACCATAAGAATCTTACTTCTTATCCTTCAGACTTATCAATCTCCATCTCCAATCAAGTAGTCACTAATCATATAATGCAATCATCCATACACTTACCAACATGGAATTCAAGCTTAAAACTATGTTCTATCTCTAGATTCCTTGAAACAAAATATGCCTAGGAACCTGCTTACACCACTGAAGTCACTAATCTCATCTACTCACTACACATCATGGGAACATAACCCATATAATACCCAAACTCAATAACTTAGATGTATAAGCATACTAGCGCTACTACTAATTGAGTATCCACTGTCTTCCATCTTAGATTTTTTTCACCTGTTTCCTTCCACTACAACCTTTCACCTTATATATGTAATCATTCAAGAAAATAAAGCTTGAGTATAAACTGTAGAAGTTATAGATAGGGGCCTATTCTATACCTTCAGCATGGAACCTAAATTGAGAATTATAAGCACTAACTATTTTAAAGGATTTATATTTGAGCTTATACATGGCATGACATGGATGCGTTAGTCACCTGGAGCTATCATAGGGTCTGAGTCCATGGGACTTGACATACTTAGAGGCATGAATATGAATATCACGTAACTAACTATATAGGAATGAAAGGGTTAGAAAATTGATGTCGTGGAACATGTCGTAAAGATGAGATATAATATAAGCAAATTTATGGATCATACTAAACACTCTATAGTTGACATCACGAGCTAGCTGGATTTTTGTGTCATGAGTAAGACTGCACATCTAAGGTAATATTGTAAGCTGAATATTTGGATCATACTAAAAAATTTACAATTGCTTTTTATGATTTAGCTGAATGACTGAATCATGAGTAGGAGAATCACTATTTGGATTGATTTTATTTAAAATTTCAGGTACTGAACATGGATGCAGATTTGCATGAAGGGAATGAACCATTAAATAAATTTATGCATGGAATGAATACATAAAGTACGAATAAGATATCATCTCTAACTGAAGTATAGGGAGTATACTGAAGTAAGAATAGGTTACAAGATTTGATTAGTTCTTCATCTTACCATCTCTCTCTTAGGACAAAAACTATAATTTGTAAGTATGGGGGCTTCTTCTCTATATTAGGCTACAATTAACTACTTTCAAGGTTATTCACTCACTATAGATAGGAATCCCCAACTCCCTCTTTATGACTACAACCATTCACAACTAGGTTCGTTCTAGGAATTCCCTCTGAAATAAATTCTTAACTACTTCTTAGCCTGAAAGTCTAGTACTAAAAATTCATCACTTTCGTAAGCATATTAACATCACACATTCTATACTTTATTCCACCCTCACACTATAACACTTCACACTAGAATATGCATTTAGATTTCAAGCCTATCATACAATACTAACCTCATATAACATACAACTTCTCAGCACTAGTCAGGCTCACAACTACTAAATCCCAGCCTAGATAACACCATTCATGGGAAAATCAACAATAACTTAGACAAATCTTAACTATTCACGCAAATAGATTCAATCCCATGCACAACCTTAACGTATTTGATCACATCAAAATCTAAGTCGTTTTAGCCATCAACTTACTATACTAAATATTCTTCATAGTAAACTCTTAAAAACATACTATCCCCTGATATTTGACATCCAACTACACATCTTAATCAACAACTATATTCCTTTCTAACTTCTACACTTCTGACGTCACAATTCTTGT
>JBDJHY010211041.1:0-11410 GCA_039654485.1 Withania somnifera | reverse complement strand
TTTATCTGTCTAAATTACTAACTTATCGGCATTCTCTGAACACTACACCCTAGAGGGTACTAATTTATCAGTCCAAATGACGATTTATAAAAATTCCCTAAAATGACTCCCACCTGGTAGGTACTAATTTATCGGTACAAATGACCTATAAATCGGTCTGTAATCCACAAGCAAAATAAAAGTTTTCAAACAATCCAAGAGGTGGTTCAAAAATACAATAGGATCTAATCTTCATAAACTAATAGTGCTTTTTGCTTGAAAAACACATTCCAGATTCAAAGCGAATCTACTAAATAACCATAGTAGGTCGCTTAAACGAAAATGACACCCAAACAAAAGAAAATCAAAAAAGGGCCATTTTCCAACTCTCTATAAGCGATCCCAAAATAAGCCCGGACTCCCTAGAAATTAAACTAATGACTCAACTAGCCCAAAATGACTATTCTGGAGCTGATGGAATCATTGAGATTCCAATCCGATGCTCTAATCACTGAAACACCACCCAGGCTCCAAAATAAGCTTTTGTTGAACTAAATATCCACAAATTATGTCATACTCAAAACAAATGCCCTGGAATATGAACTCATTGTCCACCTAGACCAAAGTCGGCCTTTTTTAGCTAACAGAACTGTTAGAATTTGATTTTGAGCGCATTTACGTAAATTTCACTTTGAAGTTCCATCATTTTAAAAATAAAACTTCAAAATAGAAAAACGAAGATAACCAGCAAATGAGCAGCGAAGGCACCAAAAAATTGATCCAACATACTTAAATGACTTGGGGAAACTACCAAACGACTCTAAACAAAGAAAAAGATAAAAAGCAAGTAAATGAAAAAATGGGTCATTAAAACTTTCATCCTCAAAAGTCAAGGAAAGAATAGTACCTCAAGGCTCAAACATGTATGGATACTGAGCTGGCATATCACGCTCTATCTCCCAGGTAGCCTTATCGACTGGTCGATGTGCCAAACAAACCTTCACTACCGAAATCTCCTTGGACCTGACTGTCTCATATCCCTTTCTATAATAGCCTCAGGCTCCTTAATATGAGTCAAAGTGTCATCAATATGCATGGACTCTTAGTGAAGGACATGGGACATGTCCGATACATTACAGAGGAGTATCGATAGATGGAAAATTTGATAAATTGTAGCTAACTCTAGTGGTAACGCAAGTCTGTAGGTGATGTGACGGTATTTTAGGTCACATATCACACTTAAACCATGGGAAATAAAGCATGTTCTTGAGTAAAAACAGTGTGTTTTAATACATTTTATGAGTATTTGTAGGGCTAAGTCAATATGAGGAAGTTTGGAGCAATTATACAGAAAAAGGCCAAGTTTTGCAAAAATAATAGGTGTATCACCTATCACCATATGGCTCGTCTAAATCCATCTCCCAAAAGGAATGATTTTGGATAAGAATACCAAGTAAGATGATGGATGGGTGGTTCTCCTAGCAACAGATGATTCGTCTAAATCCATTTCCCAATAAATGTACCACTAGATAGGACAATAGATGGCTCAAAAAGACATTTTGTTTATATGGAGATATTCTCCCAAGGATTTTTCCTGAAGGAAAGTCCACTACATAGTTAAGGTGATAGATGAAAGACATGGAGGTCCGCCTATCACTAGGTAGTTCATTTGTTCTTTCGCCCAAAGCTGAGTGATGGCCCATTCAAATTTTCTAATATTACACTTACACCCATACTCTATAAATATGATAATTAGGATAATTTGATAGAGATTTTTTATTGGAGACCTAAGATTTTAAAATTTAAGGGTTTTGATACCTATATTTTTTGAAGAACACAAGTGTGGATTTCATTGATTATTTTTTTGCAAGCAATTAGAAGCTTAATTCTGTGGTATGATATTCACCGATTTATCCTCTCATTGTTGTATGTTGATATCAATGAAGGGCTAAACCCCCAACTCTAGGGTTGTGGAATCCATGGGTGAAACTTTATTAGGGTTGTAATTTATATATGGTTGTTACATCTTTTCAAACATATGAACATAATCTCTATGTAATAAATAAATTTTAGTAGTTGTAAGCACTAGAAAATTGAAACTACACAGGGTCTGCTAGAGATAAAAATAAAGCAGGATGGAAATCAAGGAAACCACGATCCTCTCGGATGACTAAGCTAACCATAATCTCCACAACCAGTTGTATCTACTCTGCACGATCTTAGAATCTTTGCTAACACCTACTAGTATCTGCACCAAAAAAATGGTACACAAGTGTAGCATGAGTACCAAACAAGGTACCCAGTAGGAATCATAGGCAGACTGGCTAAAAGAAAGTACTAGTAAGAAATGGTGAGGAAGAAAAATAGGTCGAAGATAGTAGGGAAGAGATAAAGCTAATAGATAATAAAGAAAGATAAAGATGCTAAAGTGAAATACCATCAATAGAATGTAAGTATAGGTCTACAGGGAGCGAAAAAATAGCAGGCATGTATCGATAGTAACCACATTTGTAAAATCGAAGTAAGGGAAAGTACTTTTTCTCAAGCTAAGCCAATACCCAACTAACCATATGTATATATAAAACCCAAGAATAAAGGATCGAACGGTAAAGTATAGCTAAATATAGGAAAAAAAGTAATCACACAGAACCTAACAGGCACCCCATCCCACAGGTAAGCACAAACAGCAGAACAAAACCCACCGTGACTCATAAATAATATAAAAGTAAAATATGGGGTGTAGATAAGTAAATCTGAATAAAGTCTTATCATATAGTTACACCCCTTCAAGTACCAATCTCGGTGTCCTAGCCCTGGAGGACTGCGCCTCAACTTTAGTCTAGGGTCTAAGCCCTATTAGTGCCAAACTCTAGGTTTTATGCCCCTCATATGCTACAATCAAGGTTTGTGCCTTATAGGACTGCACCTCAAACTCGAGTGCAGGGTAAGTACTCGATCAATACCCATATCAGAGGTTTGTACCTTATCTGTGCCATACTCATGGTTTGAGCCCCCAAGGACCGTACCTCTAAATTGAATATAGGATCTAAGCCCTATAAACACTAGTCACACCACCCAAATCCAACAATATACAAATGCCCAATCATAGCATACTAATAACAATACTAATAATAATAGGGACAGAAGCAACCAAAGTCTAAGATCGGCCAGAGGCCACCAGTTAAGAGATTATCTCAAAACACTCATGGTGCGATAACTCAAATTAGTCCCCAAGGTCTATGGCCCCTCACGCAATGAGGCCAGGACCTGAACATACAACCCTTCTTCCTATACGCCCCTTCATAGGCCCCAGAAACTGAAAAATAATCAAAAGTCAACTAGGATGAGGCAATCAACATAAAACCTAACCCAAATAAGATCCATATTGAAATTAGCAAACCAAGTTAGAAAATGGGCCCCAAAATAGTTATATGGGCCGCAAAGCCTAGAAATTTAAACTAAAAATACTAGCACAAAGGCCCTAGCTCAAGGAACACATGGTTTGATTTTACGCTCAGTTAGATCAACTGAAGGTCCTCAATTTTCCAATAAAGGTTGGTAATTCTAAGTCCAATAAAGGTTGGTAATTCTAAGGAAAAAAATGCACAAGGTGATCAAATTGAGAAACAAGCAAATACATACCCAGAGAGTAAGTAATTATTCTCTCAAATAGCTCTCCAAGCTTAAAACACAACACACCTAGCTGAAAATGTAATTAAAAACAACAAATTAGCCAAAATGGAAAACCTTCCATGGGAGTCTAAACATTGAAAAATAGGGGAGAAAACTTACCACAACGGCAAGGAAATAAAGGAAGGATGGTTCCTAAAGCGGATGGTGAACAATACTTATCAAGGGCACTGTATTAGGCTTGAGGAGGGGTTGGAAATGAGGAGAGAAGAGAAAAATAACTCAGTGAGGAAAATAAGGAAATGAAGGATGGAAGGGCTTAAAAATCCACTCATTTGTCGATTTATCAGCCAATAGTGCAAATAAATCGACATTCTCTAGGAACCTGGAAACACTGCCAAGACTGGGGATACCAATTTATTGGCCTCAAATTCCATTTATTGGCATTCCATAAACACTAGCAACCTTATAGGGTACCAATTTATCTGTCTAAATTACTTATTTATTAGAATTCTCTTAACACTGCAACCCTAGAGGGTACTAATTTATCGGTCCAAATGACGATTTATAAGAAATACCTAAAATGGCTCCCACATGGTAGGTACTAATTTATCGGTACAAATGACCGATAAATTGGTCTGTAATCCACAAGCAAAAACAATAGTTTCCAAATAATCCAACAGGTGGTTCGAAAATAAATAGGATCTAATCTTTATAAAATAATAGTGTATTTTGCATGAAAAACACATTCCAGATTCAAAGTGAATCTACTAAATAACCATAGTAGGTCTCTTTAATGAAAATGACACCCAAAAAAAAGAAAATCAAAAAAGGGCCATTTTCCAACTCTCAATAAGTGATCCCAAAATGAGGCTGGACCCCCTAAAAATTGAACTGATGACTCAACTAGCCCAAAATCACCATTCTGGAGCTGATGGAATCATTGAGATTCCAATCCAATGCTCTAATCACCAAAAGACCACCCAGGCTCCAAAATGTTTTGTTGAACTAAATATCCACAAATTATCTCATTCTCAAAACAAAGGCCCTGGAATATGAACTTATGGTCCACCTAGACCAAAGTCAGCATTTTGTAGCTAACAGAATTGTTGGAATTTGATTTTGAGCGCATTTACGTGAATTTCACTCTGAAGTTCCGTCATTTTAAAACTAAAACTTCAAAACACAAAAATTGAGATAACCAACAAATAAGCTGCGAAGGAACCGAAAAATTGATCCAACATGACTTAAATGACTTGGGGAAACTACCAAATGACTCTAAACAAAGAAAAAGATAAAAAGAAAGTAAATGACAAAATGAGTCATTAAAACATCCACCACTAAATAGAACTTTCATTGTAAAAAGTCAAGGAAAGAATAATACCTCAAGGCTCAAACAGGTGTGGATACTGAGCTGGCATATCACGCTCTATCTCCCAGGTAGCCTTATTGACTGGTCGATGTGCCAAACAAAGCTTCACTACCAGAATCTCCTTGTACATGAGCTGTCTCATATCCCTTTCTATAATAGCCTCAGGCTCTTTAATATAAGTCAAAGTGTCATCAATATGCATGGGCTCTTAGTGAAGGACATGGGACATGACCGATACATTAAAGAGGAGCATCTATAGATGGAAAATTAGATGAACTATAGCTAACTCTAGTGGTAACACAAGTCTGTAGGTGATGTGACGGTATTTTAGGTCACATATCACACTTAAAACATGGGATATAAAGCATGTTCTTGAGTAACAACAGTGTGTTTTAATACATTTTATGAGTATTTGTAAGGCTAAGTCAATATGAGTTAGTTTGGAGCAATTGTACAAAAAAAGGACAAGTTTTGCAAAAATAATAGGTGTATCACCTGTCACCATACGGCTCGTCTAAATCCATCTCCCAAAAGGAATGGTTTTGGATAAGAATACCAAGTAAGATGATGGATGGACAGTTCTCCTAGCAATAGATGATTCGTCTAAATCCATTGCCCAATAAATATACAACTATGTAGGACAATAGATGGCTCAAAAAGATGTTTTGTTTGTGTGGAGATGATTCTCCCAAGGTTTTTCCTAAAGTAAAGTCCACTACATAGTGAAGGTGACAAACGAAAGACCTGACGATCTGCCTATCACCAGGTAATTCGTCTGTTCTTTCGCCCAAGCTGATTGATGGCCCATTCAATTTTTCTAATATTAATCTTACACCCATACTCTATAAATATCATAATTAGGATAATTTGAGAGAGACGTTTTAATGGAGACCTAAGACATTAAAATTTAGGGTTTTTGATACCTATATTTTTTGAAAAACACAAGTGTGGATTTCATTGATCATTTTTTTTGCAAGCAATTGGAAGCTTAATTCTGTGGTATGATATTTATCGATTTATCCTTTCATTGTTTTATGTTGATATCAATGAAGGGCTAAACCCCAAGCCCTAGGGTTAAGGAATCCATGGGTGAAACTTTATTAGGGTTGTAATTTATATATAGTTGTTACATCTTTTCTAACATATGAACATAATCTCTACGTAATAGATAAATTTTAATAGTTGTAAGCACTAGAAAATTCCTAGGTTTAACTAGCACTAACCCTGTGGTTAAAACTGTTAGTTGATTATGCTAAGAAATTTGAAGTGTTAACCCTCATCTAATTGTTGTTGCAGTAGAAAGACTAATCATCTTCATTTACCACGATACGGACAACACACTTCTTCATAGCCCTAACCCAGTGTAAAATTGATTTATCTAGGATAAAGGTCGAGAAGCACTTAGAACAAATAGCATTGGCCGTATATGTAATTCTACGTCTAGGAGAGATCGTACAACTATCCAGGCTTACAATCCAATGGTTTTTTTGAACCTCGATGAACATAAGCCTAGATTAATAAAACCTAAACTATGAAATAATTACCATTAATAGTAGAGAGTATTTTCTTATAGACAACCCCCATTTTTTTATGTTTATTGCTAAAAAGAAACACTTACTACTAGCAACTGCTACTTGGCGCATATCTGATATCATATTCCCTGTGGGATCGACACCACCGAAGTTGGGTTCTATATTTGACCAACGGTCTCTTATCAAATTTTGGTGCTGCTTCTGGGAATAAAGTTATTGATGAAGTCTAGTATAGTGACTATTATTTAGGTTTATTTCTAGTTTTCACATTTTTGTGTTGTTTTTGTCTGCTGCAAGGAATACATAGTGCAAGAAAAGTACTCATAGTTTTGGAGTACCTCTATTTTGTGTTGATCTAGAATATCAAGAACTTTTTCAAGGATGAACAGGAGAGAATGCGGCTTTACCTAACCCTAAATAGTACCTCATTGATGCATAATGAGGAGGAAACCATCAAAATGCACCCCATAGACCTAAATTTGTGAGTCATAGCGAGGTATGTATGGATGAATATGAGATAGACCTTGACGGGGATGGCGCTACCGAGGCAATCATTCCACCCCTCATTAGCTCTAGGAAGTAAATTCAACATCACCAACACTATGATACAACTACTGACCATGAAAGGTCTGTTCCGAGAAGTCGTTGGTGAGGACTAAAATTTACATTTGAAGAATTTCACATCCATCTGCAAGTCTTAAAACTTACCCGAAGTGAGCCAGAAATCTATTAGGTTGAGGATTTTTCCACTATCACTAAGTGGAAAAGCTACGATGTGTCTTGATGATCTATGTCTTGATTCCATAGCAAATTGGCTAGAATTGAAAGAGGCTTTCCTGGAGAGGTTCTCCCCCCCCCCCTCTACCAAGATGTTGGTATTGAGGGATGAGATAGTTGATTTTAGGTAGAAGTCATACATAAAATTTGGCTATTTTTTAATAAGAAGATTAAGCAGTGTCCCACACATAGGTTGGGAGATAACTACTTGAAGGAGACGTCTTATCATTCTCTAAAAGCTCCTTCAAAGTTGGTTTTGGATGAAATTAATGAAGGATCCTACATGTCAAACTCTTATGCTCATATGTCCTAAGAATTGGACATAATAATGAGATACACCAGATTATGGCACACGAGAGTGTGTGAAATATTTGGTGGCATCAAGAATGATAGTATATCAACGGAGAAACGCCGAAGAGAGGAAGAAAGAGGCCAGGATATAGCCCACTTGAGAACGCGGATTGATATAATGTCTGAACAATTGTTAAATGGAAGCTATAGGAAAATGAAGGATGCTATATCTCATGAAGAAGGTGAGTATGATAGTATTGAGTTAGACTCGGAATAAGATGCTAGATACCTACAAATAGTTGGTTCTATTAGGGAACCCAAGGTTCAAACACAAACAAAAAGTATTTTTATAAGCATGGCGATTATCATAACAAGATGCATGGTAATTAGAGGAATAAAGACACTTATGACCATAAGAAGAGTGGAGGTTATTGGTAGCTAGGGCAGCATGAGAATGCAACTAGTAAATTGAGGGTGGAAGAAATGCTAGCCGCAGTTCTTCAGAAAGTAGAATATTCTGGTGAAATCTTGAGGGCAATAAACATGAAGATTTCAAATATTGGTCAAGTGGTCGAATCACATTCAGTTTCAATAAAGCATTTAGAGTTTCAAATGGGACACATGTACACTTCCTTGAACCATCATAATGGAAGCAATCTAGTATCTATTCCCAAGGGACATAACCATTGTATGTCTATCACCATTCACTGTGGAAGGTTGTTGGTTGATCTAGAGCCATCTCGAAAAATGACGAGAGCAACCGAAAAGTCAATAATAAAAGTAGGTTTGAATGAAGTAAAAAAGAAGGAAGTAAAAGAGAAGGAATTATAGAAGGGAAAGAGCACTGTGATTGAAATAAGTAAGACAAAACCAAAAAAATTAACTAAAAAGCCTCAACTTCCACCCCTTTCCCTCAAAGAATGAAAAAGTTTATGACTATGTTCAAACAACTATTGGTGAATATCCCATTGGTGGAGGCACTTGAGAAAATGCCTGGTTATGCTAAAGTTATGATGAAGAAGCGCGCCCGGGTAGTCTTCAAGAGCTCTTGCTCTGCCTATCCTCCTACTTCTTATTCTGGGGGTCATCAAAGACTTGATAACTAAGAAGAGAACAGTTAATTTTTGGCTCGAAGATTAAATTCATCATTATAGGGCTATTTCATTCCGACCTTTGGTGCAAAAGAAAGAAGACCTGGGAGCATTCATTATTCCTTGTACTATAAATATTTTATTTTTCTAGATCACTATGTGATTTAAGGGCCAGTATCAACTTGTTGCCTTTGGAAATCTACAAACAGTTGGGCTTAAGAGCCACCAAACTAACAACTATACGGTTGTTAATGGCTGACTGATCAGTTAAGAGACCAGCAGGAATATATTTGATGTTCCAGTTAAGGTAAAAAATCTTATCTTTTGGCCTACTTTCTTATCCTCGACTGTGATATTTACTTCGAGGTGCCCATTATTCTAGGTAGACTAATTTTAGCAACCGAAAAAGATTTAATGGATGTTTAGAAAAAATGAGATGAAATTTTGGTTAAACACTGAAGAGTTAACATTCAACATATGCAAATCCATGAGACAACCATAGGATATGAATATGGTTTCCATTATTAAGGCTAAATAAGATGAAGTCAAAGAACCCCATGTTGATGAGAAACTGTTTATCAATCTATTAGAAATAGTTGTAATGAACTAAGATGGTGAAGGAAAGGAGGGTGATGAGGAAATTGTGAACGCCTTAACTGGGATAGGATCGTACTCATATGAGCCGAGAAAGCTCGACTTAAACCTATAAAATATGCTGACACTGACTTAGACTTATAGAGTAGGCGGATACTGCCAACAAAACCATCAATTGAAGAGCCTCCGACTTTGGATATCAAAGCACTCCCAAGACATTTATGGTATGCCTTTATAAGAACTAATAACACCTTGCTAGTCACTATCTTAGCACAGTTGTAGGATCAGCAGGTCACAACCTTGGTCCATTTTTTGAAGAATTTAGGAAGGCAATAGGTTAGATGATTACATATATCATTGGTATTCCACTAGGAATTTTTTTGCATGTTATAAAGTTAAAGGTGGATAGTGTGCCCAAATGAGAACACCAAAGAAGACTCAACTCACCTATGAAAGAGATGGTAAAAGGGAGATTAAGAAATTGGTGGATGCCAGGGTTGTTTACCCAATTAAGAACAACAGATGGGTGAGTCTAGTTTAATATGTACTAAAAAAAGGAGGCATAATAGTGGTGGTGAATTAAAAGAATGAGTTAATCCCACAGAGACCTATGACCGGATGGAGGATCTGTATGGATTATCGAAAGCTGAATGCCGCTACTCTTTGAGACTATTGTTTGGGAGTGGTACTATTTTTTAGATGGGTATTCTAGATATAACCATATTTCCATATAACAGAAAGATCAAAAGAAAACCAATTTCACATGCACCTACGGTACATTCGCTTTTAAACATACGCCCTTTGGGTTTTGTAGTGCCCCCACTATGTTTCAAAGGTTCATTATATCTATTTTGTCATACATGGTGGAGGATTCTATGGAGGTCTTCATGGATGATTTTTCTGTAGTACGTGACACTTTTGAGGATTGCCTAACTAATTTGGGCAATGCCCTACAAAAATGCATTGAATGAATCTCCTTCTTAATTGGGGGAAGTGATCTTTTATGGTCATAGAGGGAATCATCCAAGGACATAAGGTTTCAAAAAAGATATTAAGGTGAATAAATCAAAAGTTGAGGTGATTGAACAACTACCACATTGGATTGGGCAGAGCCTTTTGAGTTGATGTATGATGCTAGCGGTGTGGCACTGGAATTCTATGTGGGCAGAAAAGGGAGAAAATCTTTCATCCTATCTATTATGCCAGAAAGGCTTTGAATGAGGCACAGAAGAACTACATTTTACTCAGCAAGAGCTGCTGACTGTGATTTATGCCTTTGAAAAATTCAGATCTTACTTTATGGGCACCAAAGAGATGCTAAACCTTGGTTAATCCAATGGATACTACTATTACAAGAATTTGATTTTGAGGTGATAGACCATACGGGGTGTGAAATCCAAGTGGTTGATCACCTTTCAAGATTAGAGGTAGATGAGCGAGAAAAGGTGGATGTAGGAATTAAAGACGCTTTCCTTAATGAAAAGGGCAGCCACCAATCCATCGGAACCCAGAACGGACCTCAGTTCTTGGATATAAAGAAAGACAAGGCTCCATGGTATACAGACTTTGCGAACTACGTAGTCAGCAGCGTCATACTAGAAGGCCTGGACTAGCATGCTAGATGCAAATTCCTATATGATGCCAAAATTAATTTTGGGATGAGACTTTCTTGTTTAGGCTATGTACAGATAGTATGATACGGTGATGCATCTCGAAAGTGGAAATAAGAGACATTCTTGAAGCATATCATTCATCACTAGCTAGGGGGCATCATAGGAATTCCTTAACTGCACAGAAAATCCTATAGTGTGGTTATTTTTTACCTACATTACATCATGATGTATGTGAATTTGTAAAGCCATGTCAGAAGTTCCAGATGCATGGAGTGGTTTCATGCAAACATGAACTACCATTGAGTCCCATCTTAGAATTTGAGCTCTATGACGTATGGGTATCATCTTCATCGGCCCCCTTTGTTAGTTTCTATGGTTAGAAGTACATCCTGGTGTCTGTTGATTATGTGTCAAAGTGGGTTGAAGCTGTTACCCTACCTAAAAATAAAGTAAATAGAGTTGTGGCTTTTCTTAGGAAAACATCTTCACTAAATTTGGGACCCCAAGAGTGATCATCAGTGATGGAGGCTC
>JBDJHY010211011.1:0-11410 GCA_039654485.1 Withania somnifera | reverse complement strand
TATTTTGTAGACATCTTGATACTATATTTATTTCAGTTTTATCATTCTGTACTTAGTGGTTCGTTTGACACTGATACTGAATTTTGGGTGGTTATTTCATTCTTAAATAATTCCGTAAAATTATTATTTTCTCATGACTTTTGATAATCTTCCACATTTAATGTATAGTCCTCCGCTTTGGCTTCAGACTACGGGGTTTGATTCTCCTACTGAGGGTATGTAGGTGCCATAATGATCTGAGAAATCGGGTCATGAAATCATATTTTGGTCGGATCATTAGATTGAAAATCCAACTACAACAGTAGCCTCGAAATGTCGAGTTTGAGTTAGGTGAGTTATTCGTTCGAGTTTCGGATCAACCGGAGTCATTTTGAGTTCTTGGTTGGAAAGTTGTATTTTGGAAAAGTTAAATTTTGGTCAACAATTCATCGAAACGACCTCAGATTGGAATTTTTCCTGCTCGTTGGATCCAAAATATCGTTTTGATGTAATTTGTATATTTGTTTCATGTGTTTCGAACTCCGTTTAGGCCCATAGTCTATTTTTAAAAATCTAAAGTTGATGATATCTGGTTTGACGAATAAATCAATAATTTGACCAATAAATCAGTCCAGGTGAATTTATCTGTAGATTTACCGATTTATCGGTGACTGATAAATTGGTACTTTTATCGATAAATCGGTATTTGTAGACATCGATGTCTAAAATTAAGTTACGAAATCTCTCATTTTCTTCATCCTTTTGAACCCAACCTTCTCCAAACACCATTGAAATTCTTGAGTATTTTCATATATTTTTGGGTGAATTGGAGTAACTTGATTTCTTCAGTTACCTATTAATTATTAGTTGATTTCCACTCTAAATTTCCCAAAATTCATCCAAACCCCCATCTTCTTCAACTTAAAACCTCCATTGATGAACATGAATCATTTGGGTCTTTTTCTTTTGGCTTGGAAAAGCATCAAGGAAGATTTATAATCACCTTTCCATCAATATTTGGTAAGTTTCCATCCTTAAATTTTTGATTTTGTTCTTTAAAACCTAAAACCCCCATGTGTTTTCATCAATTTATTTTATTGTTTCAAGCCCTTCCCTTGCTCGTCTAAGCTTCAAATTTTAGGTATATGTTCCTTACGTCTTGGGGAATGCTTTGATACCCCATGTTTGGGATTTTTTGCGGGCTATAGGCCTATTTTGAGCCAGTATTTGACCCCAACGTTCATGGATTTATGGGTGTCATTCAATTCTTTAAACATTTCAATCATATTTTTGATAGTTGCGTGATCATGGGAGATTATTTTCACTATTTTGGATTATTTGACGTTGTTTAGGCATCCTTCTGCGCTGTATTTGCGAGCAATTTATCGGAGGAAAGGTAGGATATGCTTACGATATTAAAATGGGCTTATATAAGGAATAAATGTGATAGATAGGCTTTATTGAGTTAGGAAATCTAGGTCGGTACCTTAACCCTTGTTCTCTTTTTTGGTTCTCTCTTTGGATATGTTTGGTGTTGTTTTACGATTATAGTGACCCTTTGACCCCGAATGATCTTTTCATGACTATGGAACATAGATGGTGGGTTTCATAGAAAATATCCATTAGTCCCTAATATTCAACATGGTTGTTATGCTGCTTGTAGAATTTGTGCCTTGGCAAGACCGACAGGATATTGTGTGTTACTATTTGTGATTAAGCATATCATCAGGAAAACTAGTTTTACTGTTTTGGATTCCATTATTTTATACAACGGGCCTGATATCATTATTTTGGAAATCTTGCATAGCCTTGTAGGCCGTTTTATGATTTATGAGATTATATGAGCAATTTAGAGATATTTTACTAGTTTTCTATGGTATATGAGATAAATTATAGTATGACCACTATTTTTGAGACATGATTTAGACTCGATGAAGATCGACACTATGCACTAATTTATATAGACTATTCAAACTCGAGGAAGCCTGAGTGCCATGCATTGAGATTATTTTACTTTGGACTCGGGGAAGCCCATCATCCGTTGAGATGGAGATTATGTTACTCCAAATTTGGGGAAGCCCATTCATCCTTTAGATAGAGATTATGTTATTCTGGATTTGGGGAATCCCATGAATTCGTTAAGGTTAAGCTTATATTACTCCAGACTTGGGGATGCCCAAGCGTCTGTTGAGATTCAGAGTGATATAGATACGTGCTTTACCAACTGAGCTATCCCGACTATACCCAATCCAGATTGGGATTGGTAGACCAGAGCTTTTGCAGACTCAATTTTATCCCATTTGCACCATCATCATTTGCATTCAGGTCTATGTTACTTTCTGCACTCTCTCTTGTATGTACCTTATGGTTGTATGGGTAGCCAAGGGGTGAGCTTTACTTGTTTGTAATTTCTCGGTATTATGGGATGCCGGGGGGATTCTCTCTTATTTTATTATACTTCTATTTGTCTGATAACTGTAATGTTACTTTCTGGATTCCCTGTTGCGTTTGTGATACACTTGTTTTTAGTATTCCTTCCTTTCTTACTTTTAAGGTTACCTATATACTTCTATATTTGTAATTTGATTTATCTCCTTGTTAGTTGAGCATAAATTTAGGTACAATTCTTTCATCCTCGCATTGCCTGAATCTTCTGGGTTAGTGGCTAATTATCTAGGATGCTTATTTGTCATATCCTGTTAGCTAGCCTTCCTTTCATACTCTATTCCTTCACTTCTGTGACTTGTTTCTTTTTATCTGTTTATTTGTTCAAAAATTTATTATGCTTCTGCAAAAGTATCTACTCGCATTTATTTCTTATATATTCCCAGTTAGGTATAGCCTACTTGGTGACCGTTGTTTTGGTACTTATACTACACTTTATACCACTTTATACATCTTTATGGTGCAGATACTAGTACGGGTGTTCAATGTTGACTCTCTTCGGGCATTAATATATCCTGATGTTGAGATAGAGGACCTCTACTAATGTTCAGACTGGATCTTTTATCTTTCTTATCGTCTAGTATTCTGTTATTGATTCGAGACAATTATTGTATTTTTTTTAATTTCAGACTTTGTATTAGTATCTCTAGTGACTCAGATACTTGGATGTCAGGTTTTGGGTTTTTTTTGACTTATTATAGACTTCTACTTATCCTTGTCCCTTATTATCTCTTATCTTCCACACTTAGCTATTATTCATGCTTTACTTGTTATTTGCGTGGTTGATGTAGGTTCCCCTATGACCTGAGGAATCGGGTCGTAACACCTACATAGGTCTCACAACAATTTGCACATATCTATTTTGTTCTAATACATGATACTAATTATATTTAGCCTCCCCAGCAATGTCAAGGTTGCACACTCTATTTCATGCTAACAAAGCATTCTAGATAGTTCTATCTTTTCCATCTATGAGAATCTTTGACAAATAGTTTCAATAAATTGGAAAATCTTTTTAGGAATAAAAATACTTGTTCTAGAAGATTTGTATTGCAAATAATGCAATATTTAATTATTTGTACTCTCCTAGCATGCAGACTAAAACTTAGTTGTCCACGAGCTAACTTCCAAGCATTTTGTTAATTAATGTTCACATTGCACAACATGAAGATTTTTAGAGCTTAAGAGAACCTCTCATGCCTGATGTTTGCACCCTCGATGTAACACGATACTTCAAATCACAAGTCGGTCTAAGATAAACCTTGGCCTCTAATTAAATAAAACTTAAACTAAAAAATAATGCGAAAGATGATACATGGGCTAACTTTCATAAGATAAAATAAATGATAAGAAAGTTTTATGACTGATAAATACATTATTTAAAAACTGAATACAACTGTTCTACAGACTGTCTATGAAACATCTACTAATGTTGATAAACCCCAAGAAAACACTAAATAACTGGAATGAAATAAAATAAGTTGTGAACTTCGAACGAATTGTCCTAGAAGAATAAGGATGTGCCATCTGCTGCCTAGAATCTACTAGAATTTATTGTACATGAATAAAGAGGAATACAGGCATCTATATTGTAAAACAATATAGTCATAGAGTATGTGTTAATTTTTTGAAAGTGCTGCTATGTGGGATATACAATAACTTTCGGATAAAAACATAACTGAACATGGGTAACGTATTAGATGTCTGAAATTTGAATATGAGAGCATTTAAATATGCATAAAATGAGACTAACATAATAAATATGTTACTAAGCTGTGAATTGGAACATGCCTTAACTTTAAAATCAAGGAATTATAAATACTTAGACAAGTAAAAGTTAGGACTATGAGAAAATAAAGACTGGATGCATGTATGAATATAAATATTGAGAAATAGAGAGTTTTTACGTAAAACATGTTAAGTCATGTAAAATTCATATTGAACTATAGATAAATGGGCTGAAGCAGTAGAAATAAGCTTATGGACTGGGATAAACTTATAAGCTGAGATAAAATAACTCAATATATCATGCATTAAAATCTAGAGTCATAAACTATACTAAAAACTGAAGCTATAAACTGTAACTAAAAAATAAATATAGTTGAACATAGGTTAGAGATTCTCCTGACCGATATAAACCATGTGACCATTATGGAGTTAAGTGTAATGCCTCCACACTAAAAAGTGGGTGTCCAATACTTACCAAGGTAAAGGACCTAGTAGTTGTGGATCCCCTTAACTGAGTTTAGTCAAGCTAAAAATCATATAGTGGAAACGTAGTTCTAGGATTGGGGTTGTATGGAACCCGGATCCACTTGATACTAAACATCTTCCAAAAATGAAATATTGTTTGCTTATACTAAACTGGTCATGCTAGTAATGAAATAGTTGGAGATCATACTAGACATAAAAACTGAAGTGGACTAGTAAAATAGTGCTTATCTGAGCCTATACTAGTCATACTGAAATAATCTGAGTTTGTGATCCATATACTCCCAAAATATTGAGTAATGCTTTAGTTAATCTTGAAAACTGATATTTATCTAAATCTATTATCAAAAGATCAAAATATACTGAAAGGTGCTATAAATAGCCTGAAACTAATCTTTTATGCATACTTTTAGTAAAGAGTTGAAATAGCGATTAAGACATATAAAGCATGCTTAAAACTGAAAATAGACTGAGTGTTGTCATATTTCATATGAGGCTGAATTTAAATAATATAGATAATTGCGAGTAAAAACCCTAATAATGTGAGTCATGAAATTTATCTTGAAATTCATAACTCGGGGCATGAGTGTGAAATGATACTCTTATTGGATACTCATCATACCTTATTATGAAGAATTTAAACTAAAAAATTTGGTGGAGACTTGAATTTTCTTGAGTCGGAGGAAAACACTTGATTTCTTGGAGAAAAGTTTTGATCTTGAAAAAAAAAACTCTTTTATGGAGCTTTTTAGTGTGGAGGAAATTGAAAAAACATTGGGTAGAAGGCTTATATTTGTATCTTGAACTTTTGAATTGACAGCTTTTTTAGTTCTTGAATGGGAGGAAGAACCTACATGAGTTTTGAGAGAATTTCTTGAGACTTGAGAGTTTATATTGATGATTATGAGGGTCAATTTGGTTTGTTGTATGATATACTCCTTTAGAATACCCAAAAATATCTTATAATAGGGCTAAAAAACTTGAGAACAAACCAAAATAACCCTTAGAAAATGTAGAAGAAGGTAGCTAAAAATTTTGCACTAGGTCTGTATGAATGGCTGTACGGCTCGTAGGGAAGGTTGTCCGGCTCATTCCTGGCCTCGTGGGGCACTGACATCCTTACAGGGCCTCATTATAATGGGCATAATGTTTTACTCTTAACTTAGAATGACAAACAATTTATTGCGATGGAAACTAGATTCAAAGATCTTTAATTTAATAGGTTATGGGCCACACAACTCATAATATTTTAGGAGATATGATCGTTTGAAGTTGACTCTTGTAAAATGTTAAATGAAAAACTAGCTCGGTAGACGGGCTATCAACTCAAATTTTTTCTAAGGGATATTTAGGGATTTAAGTAACTTAAAGCACTTAATAATGGATGTAAGATAGGCACGTAATGCGATAAAGGCCCTTGGGAGAAAGCAATGAAGAGCCCACCAAGGTAGAAGACTAAAAAATTAATTATCGAAACGTTTCTCAAAACCACACCCCACAATGATTGTATGGACTGTGGGACACTGGTGCAATTCATACAAAATCCCATATGTTCGGAGATGGGAAAGAAAAATATGGGCTCATTCCCACAACACACTATTCAAATCATGGGTTATGGACCGTATGGTTGTCTGTACGATTTGAGATGGATGAAGGAAAAAATTCCCATTTTTAAATTCACTTTCCACGGACCCATGCATGGACCGTACTGATGCACCACAGGTTGTTACCTGCTCGTGGGCATCTAGGACTTTAGTTGAGACATTTTTTTCTAAGCTTATTTTTCTGAGAAATTCAAGTCCAAACTAATTTTTTGAGCATAAAACATGTACGAAACCTTATCCCTAGGTAGCTAAAGGGAAGTTAATCTTTTTCTTATCCAAGAATACTTAGGATTTATTGCTTCATTCCCTGGTCCACACCTCCAATAAATATGTGCTATTAATTTTATTGGCTATCAAAGAAAAGCTTCAGAAAACAGAATAATTTTTTCATGTAAATAAGTGAAAGAATGGGTATCTCCCCCAACAAAATAGTAGAAAATCATTCACAAAATTTAGATAAATAGAACTATAATAAAATAAGACAGAATCCCAATGACATCCCATACTATCGAGAGAATACAAACAAGTAAAGCTCACCCCCTGGCAGCCATATAACCAGATGGTACATAAAGAAAGCAAGTGCAGAAAGTAACATAGACATGAATGCAAATGATGATGGGACAAAAGGGGTAAAACTGAGTCTGCATATATGTATCACTATAAATCTCAATAGACGTTTGGGCTTACCTAAGTATAGAGTAATATAAGCTCAACCTCAATGGATGCATGGGCTTTCCCAATCCCGGAGTAACATAATCTCGATCTCAACAGATACATAGGCTTCCTCAAATCCAAAGTAACATATATCCATCCCAACGGATGCATGGTCTTCCTCGAATCCAGAATAACATTATCTCAATACATGACGCTCAGGATTTCCCCAGTCTAAATAGTCTGTATAAATCAGTGCATAGCACTCGGGCTTCACCGAGTCTAAATCGTGTCTCAAGAATAGTGGTCATGCTATACTTTATCTCATATATCATTGAAAACAGGTAAAACATCTCAAAACTTCTCATTTGATCACATAAATCAGAAAACGGTCAACAAGGCCATACAAGATTTCAAAAATAATGATATCAGGCCCTTCACATAAAATAATGGAAATCAATGCAGTAAAACTAGTTTTCATAATGATATGCTCAATCACAAATAGTAAAACACAATACCCTATTGGCCCTGCTGAGGCACGGATTTTACAAAAAGCATAACCAATCATGTCGAATATTCAGGAATCACAGATATTTTTCATAAAATCTATAACCTATTTTCTATAGTCATGGAAAGACAACTCGACATCACAAGGTCGCTATAATTGTTAAACAACACCAAATAGATCCAAAGAGTAGACTGAAGAAGTGGACAGAGGTCAAGGATCCAACCTAGAATTCCCAACACTAGGAAGCTTATCTATCACATTTATTCCGCATATAAGCTCAGTCTAAGATCTTTAGCATAGTTACCTGCCCTCGGATGAAGTGATTATAAATACAACGTAGAAGGATGCCTGGACTGTGTCAAATAATCCAAAATAATGAAAAAAGATCCCATGATCACACAAATATCAAAAACATGATCTAAATATTAAAAGAAATCGAACGACATCCATAAATCCATAAAAATAGATAGGGTCAAATACGAGCTCAAAATGAGCCTACGGGCCTGCAAAATTAAAAGCTAAAACAAAAGGTATCAAAGTATCCACATGGCGTAAGGAATACATACCAAAAGTTTTAAGCTTAGATGAGCAAGGGAAGAACTTGAAATAATCAAATAAAGTGAAGAACACGCGTGAGGTTTTTAAGAAGAAAGTAAATTATTTAAGGATGAAAACGTACCAAATAATGATGAAAATATGATTATAAATCTTCCCCAATGCTTTTCCAAGCCTAAATAATAAGACCCAAAAGATTCATGTTCATTAATGGAGGTTTTAGGTTGAAGAAGATGGGGTCTTCAGATGAATTTTGAGAAATTTAAAGTGAAAATCAACTAATAATCAATTGATAATTGAAGAAACTAAGCTCTCTAATTCACCCAAAAATATATGAGAATACTTAAGAGTTTCAATGGGTTTTACAGAGGATTGGGTTAAAAAAGATGAAGAAAAATGAAAAATTTTATAACTCAACTATATATACCTAAGTCTGCAGATAACAATTTATCGGTCAGCGATAAATCGATAAATCCGTCCTGACTGGTTTATTAGTCAAACTAGATATTAATAGTTTCAGATTTCTTGACCAATTAATTGGTCAAACTAGATATCAACAATTTTATATTCTTGAAAAAGGGGCTCCGGGCCCAAATGTGTCGATGCATATGAACCAAATATGCAAATTGCATGAAAATGATATTCCGAATCTATTGGCGCAGATAAAATTCCAATTTGAGGTGGTTTCGGCGAAATATTGAACAAAGTTAACACTTTTCCAAAATTCAACTTTCTAATCAAGAACTCAAATGACACCAGTTGATCCGGAACCCGAACGAATAATTTAGCTAACCCGACTCAAAATTCTGAAGTTACTGGCACATTCGAATTTAAAATTCAAGGTTTCGATCAAAATATGACTACCCAAGTTCCACTTAGGCAACATAGAGTTCATACAAAGCACCAAATATCATAAACTCCATATCAAAGCTTCCGAACTCAAACCAATAACCCAACTAAAATAAAATCCATATTCCAGAGCTAAATGAAATTGTCGAAATTCGATTCCGAGATCGTTCTCACAAGACGTTGACTAAAGTCAACGAGTTCAATACTAAATGCTCTAATATATGAAAACATACATAACAACCACACTAATGACTCGAGAACCAAACTACCAGTTCCAATAAGTCTCAAATGACTTAGCGTAGCTACGGGAAAGATCTAGATGCAAGAAAAATGTGAAATTATGAAACTGATTGAAAAAGTCACTACAATAGGAAAATGATATATTGTAATTGCTCTGGACCTATGATCATTATATTAATTATGATAGCGAATAGGGATCCTAATGTAAAAAGTGCATCTTGGATAATTCGGCAAATTTTAAAGGCTAAATAGTACTTTGAAGAAGCTAGTGGTGATTTAGCAAGGTGAAACAGATGGAATAGTTTGCAATCAAGGCTATCTATTAGTCCTTAATTGGACCTTTCCAAGAAGTTACTTGGTATAAAATTGTATCCAATGATAAAAAGAGGCTTAAAAATGAATATTTTCATTCAAACTGGCGGCACATGATCGATTGCTTGAACGAGATAAACTACGCAAATGAAGCATTGAAACTAATCCAATATGCCCCTATGTCTACTACAAATGAGTCAATTCAACACATGTTCTTCCAGTATCAGGGTGATCACAAATGAACTATGCAGTGTTTTTAAACTCAAATCGAATCGGCCGGTCTGACCGATTCGCCTAGGAACGGGACACTAAAACGGTCCGGTCCTTCTCTAAAAATATCTGGAAAACAACTCGGTCAAACCTGGTCAAGACTCCGGTTCAACCGGGCAAAACCGAAACCCTAAAAATTGGGTTTTTGAGATATAAAAGGTAAATTTTATTCAGCCCTATATTTTTTATTTTTTACTCTTTTTTTTCCTCCTCCATCCGCCCTCTCTCCCCAACCTTGCCGCCCTCGCTCCTTAGGTAAGATGTATTATCCATTTTGAGTAATAAATGGCAGAAGTTGTGACAACAGAAATGGCAGGGTAAAGAAAAGGAAAAGAAAATTAGCATTTGCATGCAGGAAATATTCATTTATTAGTCTATTTTTTGTTTCTATTTAAAGAAAAGTCAGAAAAAGATAGCTCATTTGAACCTAAAGTTAATCAAAATCTCAGTTTCTTTCTGCTTTTCTATTGTAAATATTTTATTTATTCATTTTGCAAGAATGATCCACATACTCATTTCTTGGAACAACAAAAAAGGCTCGCAGTTCAAAACTTGATAGAATTAAACTTGGTTTTAGTTTTTGGTTAAATATTTAGCTATGCAAATTGACAAACTCCGTGAAAAAAAAACTTTGTTTGCTATGCTATATATTAATGTTATGACTAATATATAATTAACATAACAAACAAACAAAAAATCTCAAATATATGTAAACCTTATTCCTATTTCAAAACTTAGCCTTTTTTTATACCATTCTTTATGGGACTATACTAAGTATATTTATAATAAAAATAATATCATTCTTTATGGGACTATATAAATATATTTTTTATAAAGTTTTTGTAAAAACGAAGAATTAAATTTGATATAATATTAGGTTAAAAATTGCCTATAACATAGTTTGATGAACTATGTTGATGAACCAAAATTAAAAAATTATATTATTTTACCCCTACTGGCAATAACATAGATTGATGAATTGACACTAGTAATCTCTGAATGAATGAAGATTATATATACTGACGGTTTAAACTTTAAAGATCTTTTGCACATAACTAGTAAAGCTTAATGTACTTATTATGCATTTTGAATATTTTTGTTGTCTTTTTGCTTTGTTTTGCTTCAATGGCTACTTAGTTTGGAACTCTGTGAAAAATATATTTATGATAACTTTCTCCTCTAAGATTGATTTCTGGTGGATTTACTAAAATTCAATTATGAAATTTGTAGGTATTGACTTAATGGAAGGGAGAGATTCACAATCTACTCCAAATAATGAAGAATCTATAGCAAGAACATCTTCTTCAGCATCAAATCATAGAAAAAAAAGGATTTGACTCGGAAATATGTGTTAGAGGTGAATTTAGGGGGCCGAAAAATTCTTAGTTGCAATTTTTGCAGTAAGGAATTTCTTGGGGGAGGCATTAACCGGTTGAAGTGTCACCTTACTGGAGTAAAAGGTAACGTTGCAGCTTGCATAAAAGTTTCTTCAGATGTTCGCATACTGACAAAAAGGGCATTGGAAGAGAATGTACTGAAAGAAAAAGAGAAGAAAGAAAGTCGTGAGAATTCATTCTCTATAAATAAAGATTAGTTGTCATGTGATGTTCTTCAAGGCGTTGACAAGAGCGCACAAATGAACAACGGAAAGGAAATTGGATGGCGGTATTGAAGTTTATATGACAGGTAAAGCCTTTGATTCCTCACAACCAAGCCTTAAATCTTGTATGCAAAGTAGAGAGAAATGTCATGATACTGATATGGCTTTAGCTTTATGGTTTTATGA